>PVJA010021962.1:0-19392 GCA_004027025.1 Myocastor coypus
GACTCCATCTTGAATTGGAAGAATTGATTGTATTTCCCTGGGGAGGTCAAGTCTCATAATGCAAATGTTAATTAATTTTTTATATTAAAAGCTAAATACAAAGATTGAAAAAATAAATAAATAAATAAATAAATAAATAAATAAACAAACCCTGGGGGCAAAGTCTCTAAAAACTTCCCTGGTGGTTAAAGTCCACACATTTCACATTCTTCCCTGTTGGAGGAATTAAACTCTATTGTTTGGCTCTACTAGTAGAGGACTTAGAAGCTTGCATATAATTCAGCTATCCTTCTAGGAACACTTTTCCTTTGCAGACTTTGTATTGTTTGTCTGTAATAAACCAGCTAGGAGTGTCACTACACACTGAGCCCTTGTGTCCCCCTGTGGATCGCTTAACCTGTCAATGGCCTTGGGTACTCCTATCGATTGACTAGAATGAGAACTGCACTAGATAAACCTGTAGGATTAGAATAGAAATCACCCCCCCCCCTCGCATAATGTCCTTCTTTTCACATGTCGGATGGGCCCATCTTCTAGGGAATTAAATCAAATCAGAGTACTGCTGTTCCTGCAAATGAATACAAACTGTGATTGATATTAGCACTGAAAATGAACCTCAAAATTCCCCAACATAATTGATTCATCTTTGTACTATTTGGAGATACTACATTTCAAGTAGAAGAGACGTTTTATCAGCCTCTTTTTCCCTGAGGGTGAAGAGTATTCACGATGCTCTTGAATGTTAAATCACGAGGTAAAGATTGTGGTACTTAGGCAATGGGAGGCAGCATGCAGCTATGAAAGTGCTTGGTGCTTGGTACAGCAAGCTCCTGTTAACCGGAGAGGCCGAGTATAAACTGGGTGATGCCGAGGGCGCAACGTGTGGGGGAAAAAAAGGCAAAGTTGGAGGCGTCAGACACCAAGTTCGGGAATTTGGATTCAACAGGTGACTGATATTATGTCCTTTTCAAGTCACACCAGGTCTCAGCGTGCTGGAGCCCTTGCAGATCACAGAGTGACATCATTCTCCGCAGGCAGGAGGAAAACGCGGATGCCCCCTGCCTGGTCCCACTCAAAGCCCGGTAGGCACCACAGCATTGAAGGTGCAGGTTTCAAGGAACGGATCCTGAAGATTAACCCAGCTCCCGGAAAACTAAAATCGTAGTGTGATCCTGCGTACAGACCAAGCAGCGACACTGATCACCGCACAATGGACATCCCCTCTTAGCGCGCTACCGCATCCCAGGTTTTCTCTTGCGTGGCAACCATCCTTAACCTTGAATACAGTTTTATAAATTGATATCTTGGGCTCAGCAGGTTTTTCGCAGCTTTGCTTTTTCTAGTACAAGTAACTGTAAATAAACACTCCCCTTTTACACCGGTCTAGAAACCTGGCAATGGAGCTGCGCCCACAACAGCCAGCCGCAAGCTCCGCAACAATCCCGCCTCCCCCTAGGCCCGGCTTCCCGGACGCCACTGCGCATGTCTGCCTCAGCAGCGCCGGAAGTGACGTCACCGTCTGACGTACAGGTGCCATGCTGGCCTTATGGGGGGTCACCCTCGCGCGTGGTTTGGGGGCTGTGGGCCCATTCTGGCTGTGGGGTTCGCATGGTCGTCCCCTGGCCCTGGCGCGTGCGGCAGGGGCACTTGGAACCGGGGGCTGGCGGGCCCCGGCCCTGCGGGAGCCACGCGGGCGCGCGTTCGGCCTTTCGGCCGCAGCGGTGGTGAGCGCTGCGCCCCGCCCCGTGCAGCCCTACCTGCGCCTCATGCGCCTGGACAAGCCCATCGGTGAGTGAGAGTCGCCTGGGCGGGGAGGCGAGCTCCTGCGGGACTCGGGACCCGAAGGCCTCACGCCCCGAGTCCCGAGCCCCAGAGGCAGGCAGAAATCAAGCTCGCTCATTCCAGATACAGGGGTAGGTGGTGTGTGGCGGGACGTGGCGTTCCTGCGGCCCTGTGTTTGTAGATTGCAGTGGTGGGGTACTTGTGCATTCACTCAGTGCCTGACGTTCCACGATCCTGTAAGGCCTACAGGCCCAAATTCATTCCGGCTGATGACCCCGAGGAAACGACGGCTTCTCGCAGAGCGAGCCCGGAAGAACCCAGTGCTTGGGACAGGGCTTTTACCACACTACCCGGAACGCTGCGGTCCAGTGCCTTCGCACGCGGCAGGTGCCGCGCTTGCGGGCTGTCTGTCCGCTCTCAGTAGCAGCAAAGAGGAGAGCCACACCTTTCTGCTTAACGCCCATCACTCCCTTAGGGTTTCTTCAGGGCACAGTTACCCCTTTATTTCTGTCTCCGATAGAGCTTAAGCGCCACGGATGTAGAACTAGGCCACCTTTTATTTAAAATGTTGCCCGGCAGCATTACTAAAAATGTTAATAAATTTCTGCTGCATCACCTAGTATTAAAGTTAGAAACTTCCTGCTTTCGAGAAACTCTAGCCTGTGAGGAAACAAAAGCAGTAGATGAGCTGGGAATTAGCGATCACGTGAGTGGTGCGAATAGTATGTGCTGCAGCAAAAACAGAAGTTACTGTGAACCTCTGGTACTGAAAAACGTCTTAAGAAATTGCGCCTCAAAGGACAGGTTGCTTTTACAGAGGCGGGAAGAGAGCTAGCTAAGCAGGAGGAGATAGAAAGTAGTGGAAAATAAAGCAGGACACCAGGTAAATTAAAGAAGATGGATGAGGAGGGATAGGTGGAGGCTGAGTTCTAGCTCATACCGACGTTAGCATTTGCTGTTTCAGCATGTGGACACACACTGCCTGGATGTAATTTCACCATCTTTGCTCAGCCAAGAAGCCCAGTTTGTGTCTTGCTTATTATATTATAAAGTTACGTACTACACGTTTAAGATCAGAGTACTGGGAGTCATAACCAACTACATTTAAAGCATGAAAGCATTTACACAGCATTAGGTTAAGTACAGGCCTGCTGTTATTCAGATGCTGAATAGACTCCTTGCATTTTTAGGTACACGTTCCAATTGACAGGCATAAAGGCTTAACCCTAGTTCTAATCCATAGCTTGAGTATGCATCATTTCTTGGGTTTTGCATCAGAAAACTACAGAGTCAGTTTACAGATGAGATTGGGCACCTTCAGGGTGGGTATGGCCTTAAACAGGGTCAGTTTACAGACAGCCAAAAAAGATCAAAAGCTGCCGTTATTTTCATTTCCATAGTCAAACCTGTGTTTTCTCTGCTAGTGGCTGGATGTTTTTCCCTATATCAGGAGGCCATAAAGGGATTATGAGCAGAAGCCTGGAATGAGATCTGTTTAATTTGGCTCTATCCATTCAGGAACCTTGGCGGTTAAATTACCTTTCTGGACTTTATTCTTTATCTATAAATGAAAATACTAGTATTCTATAAGATTGGGTAAATTTTCACAAACACATGTTAAGTATTCAATAGTACTTGACATAAATTAAATATTAGCCATTACTGCCTAAGTGGGGACTAGAGAAAATTGTGTCTATAGAAGTTATATATGTGAAGGTGATACCAATGTACATGGTTTTATAAATTTTTACATTTGTTTGGATTTTTTGTTGTTGTTGTTGTTGTTTTCCAGAACCAGGGATTGAACTCAGGACCTTGTGCTTGCCAAGCGAGTGCTTATTCTACTAAGCTATCTCCCCAGGCCCTTATAAATTTTTTATAAAGCTTAGAATTCAACATTTTTTGTGCTGTTAGAATTCCTGGTTTAACACCTTTTTATTTCAATTCACCTCTTGTGGGGTAATTTTATGTTTATTTTTTTACTTTATGATTTATATCTTATTACTTTCATAAGCCAGTAGTAGGTTTCATTGTTTTTGGAGAGGGCAATACAACTTTTTTCAAATGGGTCAGTTACCCTGCATTAATTCTGGGAGTTTCAGCAAGTGGCACTCTTTTCACTAAATTAGCAGTACACTTACAGTTTGTTATATTATGTTCAGGTAACCTGCTAGGTGAATGAAGCTGAGTATACATAGACACCTTAATCTGCCCATCACCTTTTAGAACTTGCTTTTTTATTTCCTCTTCTAGAGATTATCCTCTTTTATAGTAAACATTTCTTTCTGCAGTCTTTTGTCTCTTATCCTTACCATCTTTGGCTCTTTTTTTTTTTTCTGTATTTTTTTAAGGAAGGGTCTACAGGATACTCAGGGTCTCACTACTAGATCGCACTTGTAGTGATCTGACAGTTTACAGCCTCCCTAGAGCTGGGATTAGAGGCATATGCCACCATGCCCAGTCTCAATTGCCATCTCAGTGCACTGTGGGGTCAGGCTGGCAGGCAGGTCCAGGGATCAAACCCCCAGCCCCTGCTTACAGACCCTTTAATCTGCCGAGATGTTTGGCCAGCCCTCTGGCTCATTTTTTTTAACAGAAGAAACCATAAGGAATCAAATGTCGTAGGAAAGACAGGAGAAAAGACAGGGAAAAAAAAAAAAAATTGCTGGCAATCAGTAGACACAAAAGACACATAGTATAATACATTTTAAGTTATCTTTTATCACTGGGCGTGGTGGCGCACTCCTGGAATCTCAGCACTTGGGAGGCTGAGGCAGGAGGATTGGTGCGAGTTCAAGGCCAGCCTGGGCTACAAAAGTGAGCTCAAAGCCAGCCTGAATTACAAACAAGACCCTGTCTTAAAAAGACAGAAAAAAAAAAAAAAAAAAAAAAAGGTTTAAGTTATCTTCTATGAACATGTGTCCATTTTATAGCTTCATCAGAAATACAACCTCCCTGAATATATTGTCATTGACCTTTGCCAGTCTGACAGATGAAAAATGTGACCAGAGAATGTAGTTTGAATGTGTTTCTCAAAGTTGGGTGTGCCTTCCTATGTAGAAGAGCCCTTTTTATTTCTTCTCCGTGAATGTTACCTAGTAAGTCTTTTGTGTTTCCTAATTGAGTGCCTGATCTTTATTTTTTTAGGGCATGGTGTTTAAACAAATAAAGGCCAGTTGATTGACTTGAATTCCTACTTTTTTTTTTTTTTTTTTTTTTTTTTTTTTTTTTTTTTTTTTTTTTTTTTTTTTTTTTTTTTTTTTTTTGTCTTTCCTGCTTTTGCTTAGGAACCTGGCTTTTGTATTTGCCATGTACCTGGAGCATTGGTTTGGCAGCTGAGCCTGGGTGTTTTCCAGATTGGTACATGTTATCCCTCTTTGGCACTGGAGCTATTCTGATGCGTGGAGCAGGCTGTACCATTAATGACATGTGGGACCATGACTACGATAAAAAGGTAGTTTTTTCCTGAAAAGAAACAGGCAGCTCTCATTTCTGCAGAATGCCATGATTGCACCACTTTTAAATACCACATAGGCAATAAGATCACTCAGTTGTCTTACTGACCTCCAGTGTGAGAAGTGTGGGCATTAGGGACGGTAGATCTGTAGGTACAGTTCGCATCTTTTGCAGCACACTGTCCACAGGATAAGGTGTATACAGTACTCAGGAGCTTGAAAGGTGCAGGTAAAGGAGTTAAAGGCTAGGAATGGAAGTGAGAAATCTATCCCGAGCCTTCTGTCATCTAGAAGATTGGTCATCAATCCCTTTGAGATATACTTGGGAACACTTGTTTGTTTGTTTTGGCAGTTGGTGCTAAGAATGAAACCCAGGCCTCCCCCATACTTAGTGCGTGCTCTGCCACATGGCTATCTCCCTGAGTCAAATCTTAATTTAACTGGACACAGGCAGTAGTACTGTTAACATGCCTGTGAAACTCCCCCCAACCCCGCATCAGTGATTTTTCAGGGTTTCAGTTACTCACTGAAGCCACAGTCCAAAAATATTAAAAGGTTATCAGAAATAAGCAATTTGTAAGCTTTAAACTGTTCCAGTGTGATGACAGCTCTTACTAAAGAGCTGTTGTTGTAGTTGTTGCTTTATTTTTAATTACTGTAATCTCTCACATATCTAAAATAAAAATTTAGGGGGCTGGGGAGATAGCTCCGAGGCACAAGTGCCTGCTGGGCAAGTGCAAGGTTGTGAGTTCAAACCCTAGTCCCACAAAAAAATAAAATAAAATAAAATAAAAAAATAAATAAATAAAAATAAAAATTTAAATTCCCATTGGTAGGTATTTTTAGGAAAAGCAAAGTATAGTGAGAGTTTGTGGATCCTCAAAAAATAAAAATAAGCCGGGCGTGGTGGCTCACGCCTGTAATCCCAGCACTCGGGAGGCTGAGGCAGAAGGATCATTGTGAGTTCGAGACCAGCCTGGGCTACCAAAGTGAGCTCAAAGCCAGCCTGAACTGCACAGTGAGACCCTGTCTCAAAAATCAAATATAAATAAATAAATAAATAAATAAATAAATAAATAAATAAATAAAAATAAAAATAAAAGATGAGGTTTGTGGGCCTGGCAGGATGACTCCGTGGTCTAAACCTTGGGCAGCTGCAGTGACCGCAGTTCAATCCCCGGCACCACATGCTGCGCCAGTCCTGCCCTCAGGGCAAGCTGAGCCGACCATAAAAATAAATAAATAGGCCCGGCAAGATGGCTCAGTGGTCTAAAGCGCCTGCTTGGGAAAGCTTGGGCGGCTTCAGGGACCGCGGTTCGATCCCTGGCACCACATGCTGCGCCAGCCCTGCCCTCGGGGTGGGCTGAGCCGGCCATAGAAATGAGTGAATAAACAAACAAAGATTCTGAAACAAGAAAAAAATAAATAAATAAAAATTTAAAAAGTAAATAAATAAATAAACAAACAAAAGTTCTGAAACAAGAAAAAAAAAAGACTAGAAATTTAATTTTAAAAAGATGAGATTTGTTTTTAATCTCCTTAGTGGCAAAATTGCTAATTCAGACCATTGTCTTCTAGCAAATGTATATGTTACCTTTAAATTAGTCCCTATCTGGAGCCAGGCATGGTAGTGCACACCTGTAATCCCAGCATTTGGGAGGCTAAGGCAGGAGGGTCAGTGTGAGTTCGAGACCAGTTTGGGCTACAAAAGTGAGCTCAAGACCAGCCTCAACTGCATAGTGAGACCCTGTCTCAAAAAGACAGAAAAAAAAAAAAGTACCGTGTGATTTCAGGCACTTGCTGGAGGTCTTAAACTATATTTCTCATACACAAGGAGTAATTATAATTATTTCCTTAAAGAAACAAAACTTTACAGAAATATAGCTTTCTACTTGATAGCAGAATTTTACATACTTGTTTAGAAACATTCCATAAATATAGAAATGAAAGGGAGAGATAGCTCAGTGGAATAAGTGCTTGCCTGGCAAGCACAAGGGCCTGAGTTCAATCCCCAGTTCCACCAAAAAAAAAAAAAAAAAATTAATTAAAAAAAAAAATATATATATATATATATAAATGAAAAGTCAAAAAGTGCACATCCCCCTGTATCCTCCTCAGTCCTCAGAGAAGACTTCAGTTAAGCTTGCCCCACTGTATTCCTTTAGATTATTTTATGTGCATATTCTGACACATGTATATAATTGTTTCTTTGTTATTAATAGAGCTGAATTTTCTTAACAGAAGAGACTCGTGTTTGCTTTTTATTCTAGCAGCTATGCCCTAAGTTCAGGATCGTTAAATGCTTGTTTAAATCATTTGAAGTGAAAGAAAGCTTACAGTGAATAATACAAAGTAATTTCTGTAAACTTTGATATTTAAATGTTCTTTAAGGAAACAACACTTAGAAATTTTTAGCTTATAGCAGTGTGACATTCGTCATTATTATTATTATTATTAATTTTTGTTTTATTTTATTTTATTTTATTTTATTTTATTTTATTTTATTTTATTTTATTTTTTGAGACAAAGTCTCACTGTGTAGCCCAGGCTGGTCTTAAACACATGACTAGCCTTCTGCCTCAGCCTCCCAAGTGCTGGGATGAAAGACATGCACCACCACATCCAGCATCCATATCACTTTTTTTTTTTTAAGAATTTTTTATTTTATCATTATTTTTTCTTGTTTCAGAACTTTTGTTTGTTTGTTTATTTTTATGGCGGGCTCAGCCTGCCCTGAGGGCAGGGCTGGTGCAGCATGTGATGCCGGGGATCGAACTGCGGTCCCTGCAGCCGCCCAAGCTTTCCTAAGCAGGCACTTTAGACCACTGAGCCATCCTTCTGGGCTCCATATCACTTTTAATTAAAAGAAATTTATTGAGTATGGGCTGCATATGGGACCAGTGACAGAGTCTTAGTTTGTATGAAGGAAGGTACTCCTGACTCCAGGGTGTTTGGTAGTGATAATACAGTGGCAGTTCCAGGAGAGTGCTGCACAACTGTCAGCTGATGGCAGGGCTGGAGAGAACAAGCCAAGAGTAGGGGTAGGGGTTTAGCTTTGAACTCTGTCAGAATAAGGCACAAAAAAAAGGGACTTGGGTTGGGTGTATAGCTCAGTGTCACAGTGCTAGCTTGGCAAGTGCAAAGAGTCCCGAGTTCAATTCCTATTACCCCCCTAAAAATATTCCTAGTACCCGCTCTGGAGTAACAGCAGGCATGGGGCAGACTGTGAAGCAATCACTGTGTTTGATAACCACAGTAGTACAGGATATAAAGGAGGATAACAGGAGCTGCGTGGCAAAGCATCCTTGCATAAACCAGTAGCAGGAAATAAAGAGGAAAAGGAGTGTGAGTGGGATGGCCAGGCCTGCTGGACCTTCATTCTAGCTAGCACCCATGCCAGGTATGTGTATGGAACGTCCCCCATCAGACAGTTCAGTGTGGAACCCTGCAGCAGAACTCCCTGCAAAGAGGCTAAAGGTAAGACCAGCTGATCCAGGAACAAAATATCTTGCTAGAGTGGCACAGTGGATTCACTTCCAAGGGCTGTAACAGGAAGAATTGGAGCACAGCAGACAAACCCAAGCCACGCCCCCTTGGACGAGTTTCAACTTGGTATATCCAGACCTGGTGCTAAGGTTAGAACCCTACCAAAGCTCTACACCAAGATTAAGAAGACAGCGCTATACAAAATGACAAAGAGAAGGAGCAAAATGCACTCTCAGGCCCTGAGCCCACCCAGAAGAAATGCAAGCGACAATTGCATAGAAGAAACTGGAAATCACACACCTGAAATCTCTGAAATAATAGTGTCTAAAGTAAAGTGACAGCTCCAAAAAGGTAGAGAGTAAATCAGATCAGAAATAATTTCTGAAGTAGAAAAAGAAATACCTATAACAAAACAAGTACTAAGTGCTTCTAAAGAAGACACTGATTTAAAAAAAAAAAAAGAATAGAAAAAATGATGGAATCCTTGAATGAGCAATATAGGAAAGTAATAGAATGTATGAAGCACATTCAAAGTGCTATGTAGGGACTTAAAACCTCAATCACAACCTGGAAAAACTGTTTCAATGAAAGTGAAAATAGATTTTTAGACCTTAAAGACATCATTGCAGCTAGTGAAAAGGTAAGAAAAGGTATCTTAAATACAACTAGGATGCAGGAAAAAATATTCAACGTCTACAAGATGATGTAAAGATGAACAATGTAAGACTAATAAGTATCATGTTATCCTTTTAAAAATTACTTTTAGGCTCACGCCTGTAATCCCAGCACTTGGGAGGCTGAGGCAGGAGGATTGGTGCGAGTTCGAGACCAGCCTAGACTACAAAAGTGAGCTCAAGGCCAGCCTGAACTGCATAGCGAGACCCTGTCTCAAAAAGACAAAAAAAAAAAAAAAAGTTATTTTCATTTAAAAATATAGAAACCATAGCTCATTAGTGGCAAACACACACACACACACACACACACACACACACATGAATGCAGGAAAGGAAGCTGGATTTGATGCACAGGCCAGTTTGTTAGCCTTTGATATCAACCTTACCAAAAAAAGTTAATAATTGATAATAGTGATTACATGTTTGTATGCCTCAGATAGACATTACATACCCTGTAAGATGTTATTATTCCTTCTCCTTCCACATTTCCTTTAACAGGTTAGGTAACCCTAAATTGGGTTATATAATTTGCCAAACTCACACTCCCAGTAAGTAGTAGAATTCAAGTACTGGGCTTTCTAATTCCAGACCCTGCCTCTTTAATTTCTAGCAATGTTGAAAAGTTCAGTAGTGTTCTTTATTTGTTTGAGTTTAATATTTTTTAAAGAAAAAAGCAGTGCATGTGATTCATCTAGTTAGCAACTGTTGATAGTGTTTCACAGGGATTTTACACACACTGCCCCATGAGCGCAGTTAGTGCAGTGCCCCAGACTGTTCTTAGGTAACTGGCAAAACTACACTTACACACCTAGGTTATATTTTCTCTGTTCACATCTTATTTCTGGCTATAATGCTTCACATGCTGAACACAGCCCCTATGCTGTTATGTTAGTCCTACCCAACATGTTGTATTTTCCCCTTTCCTAGAATGCCTGTTACTCTTTGAATTTTTTTTTTTTTTTTTTTTTTTTTTTTTTTTTTTTTTTTTTTTTTTTTTTTTTTTGCAGGCCCCAGGGTTTGAACTCATGACCTTGCACTTGCCAGGCAGGCACTTGTGCCACAGAGCTATCTCCCCAGCCCGAATGCCTGTTATTCTTGATCCTCTTTTCTTTGAGGAAACTAAACTTACTGTTTGTAACCCTGAGTAGCAAAAAAGCTAGATAAGGACACTGCTTTGTTTTGTTTGGAGATTGGGTTGCGAAATCAAATGAAAAGGGAATAAATGGTGGAAATTTTTAGCTCTTTTCAAAGCTATTTTAAATAGACAGTTTCAATTCTTGACAACACTTTAATGTTGATTTCACTCTTTACTCATACAGTGGACCCTTGACTTAGGAATTCAGTGCATTTCCAAGGACTGATTGTAACTTGGGTTATCAACTAAAGGCTCAGGCTCCCCTACACAGCCTTCAGAGTTTCTCTTTATACTGGAAGATCTCAGTGTCCTTAGAGCAGCAGTTCTCAACCTGTGGGTCACGACCCCAGCGGGGGTCAAACGACCAAAACACAGGAGTCGCCTAAAGCCATCAGAAATCATAACTGTAGCAAAATTGCAGTTTTGAAGTAGCCACCAAAATTATTTTTTGGTTTGGGGTCAATGCAACATGAGGAACTGTATTGCGGGGTCACGGCATTAGAAAGGTGAGAACCACTGCCTTAGAGAGACATTTGCCCAGGATTTCTCAAACCCATATAAGAAAGGATGTTGTAATAATTTTCTTTCTAGAACTTTAAGGATTAAATCTATATCTGAGCCATCTGGAAGCACAAGCTATTAGCATTTGGTTAGACTTTGGTCATAAGTTAAAACTAAAATTTGGTTCATAGCCGAAATTTTTCACATATCAAGCCAGTCATGACTTGAGGGTCCACTATATTTTTCCCTCAGAGTGTACCATGAGAAAATCTTGTCTAAATGTTTAAGCAACAGCATCTGTGCATGAGGTTAAGGTATCTGTCTGTGTTTCTCTGTTGAGGTTGCAAGAACAGCAAATCGCCCAATAGCCGCTGGAGACATTTCACCTTTCCAGTCCTTGGTTTTTCTCGGGGGACAGCTAACCTTGGCCCTGGGTGTTCTTCTGTGTCTGAATCACTACAGGTATATTATGTGTATCTTTCCTGAGCATATAGGCTCTTCTTTGTGATGGAGAAAGTAAAAATAAAGTAAAACAGGAACATTTTTATCATCAAAATTGCTTATCAGCTGCTTATCCAGGATCTGTAAATTATGAAGCATAAGTACATTAATGCACCATGCACTATAAAATCTGCCACAAGAATGCTTCCAGCCAGCCTGAGATGGGACACACACCCAGTAATCCCAGCAGTCTGAAATGACACTGAAGCAGTAAATTTCAAGCTCAAGCCCAACCTAGGCAACTTAGCAAATTAGTGCTGTGAGATCCTGTGTCAAAATTTTAAAAATAGCTTGGATCAATAGCCTCCAACATCGCAAGTTTCACTGGTGGCCCACTGCAGTTGTGGAACATTGGACTGTGTATGCATCTGCTTCCTCTTCATTCAAAGAGAATAATTTTTTTTTTCTTTCCTTAGCAACATCAATGGGAAGGTAGGTCATGCCCACACACTGTGCTCTGTATAACTATTGTGAGGACAATGTGCAGTGTGTCAACTGTTTAAAAAAAAAAATACATTAATGTTTATTGAAAGTGTTAATGTTTAATTGTTTGATCAATCTTATACACCGATATCTATTAATCTAAACTGCTCTGATGATGAAAATATGTAATATAACCATTGTTAAATTTTTCTGGTTTTGAAATTCTGTACTATATGCAAAAAAACAAATAAATTTAAAAAAAATAAAAATGATCATGGAAGATTTTAAAAAATTAAAAATAGGAGGTGCTGGGGAAGCAGCTCAGTGACAAGATCCTGGGTTCAATCCCCAGTACTACAAAACAAAACGACATTGACAACAAAAGCCCACGATGCTTTCACCCAAAAGAATTAAGAGATCAGTACTGAATGTGTTCTGAACCACCTTATTTGTGCTTTGTGTCCCCTAAGGGATACAGGCTCCTCCAAAAGCTAAGTTTGTATGCACTGTGTGTGCCTGTACTCTGTGCTGAAGGTTGTTTCCAAAGTTTGGGGAAACAAGTAAGTAGACTCATTTTTCAAAAAGAATCGTGTTTTTCTCCTTGCGGGAGCTCGTCGATGGGCCATATAACCAGTGACAAGGAGAAAATGGGAACACCCTTCCTGTGTCTTTTAAACAGAGATACAGCTGCACTTTTGTGTGTTAGCCACCTGTTTACCAAAGGCTTTAAGAGAGGGAAGAAGACAGCTAGGAGGGAGTGTCAGCAAATATGCCTGACTATAGAGTTGAGGCTTGACCAGGATGTGTGCTTACAGTTGGAATAACTTGAGAACACCCCTGGGAGCTGCTTCTGGGGGTGCTGTGAGCCAGACTTCAGGAACTGAATAGTATCTTAGGTTTGCATGCTTGCCTTTTCCTGAGAACTAACTCCCATCATGAGTAAAGGAGTTTTCTTATAGGAGGCTTTGTCTGCTGGATGATTAGGCTCAGGATGGCTTAAAGAGGCTGTGTGGGGCTGGGATGTAACTCAGTGGTACAGTGCCTGCCTGGCAACGATGAGGCCTTGAATTTGATTCTGTATGTCCCCATACCGCACTTCCCCCACAAAAAAATAGTCTGAGCAGGCTGGACTCTGGGTTTCAATCTCAGCTCTGCTATAGAAAAGCTATGTGACAGCAGCAGATTACTTCATTTCATCTGCAAAAAGATGAATAGAAGTACCTGGGTCCTAGGTCATTGTAAAAATTGTGATGAGCTAGCAAATGAAAGCCAGTCAGCGGTATGTGTCAGCTATTATTTTGTTGGGTTGGTTAGTCAACATAAAATGTTTTCTAATCATCATTCATAATAGGAAAAGCTAAAGTCCAGAGAAAATTTATAACAAAAAACATTATTTAAGATTTTTTAAATGAGCCGGGCCTTGGTGGCACACACCTGTAATCCCAACACTTGGGAGGCTGAGGCAGGAGGATCAGTGCAAGTTCGAGACCAGCCTGGGCTACAAAAAATGAGCTCAAGGCGAGCCTGAACTGCATAGCAAGACCCTGTCTCAAAAAAATGACCAAAAAAAAAAAAAAACCAAAAGATTTCAAAAAATGTCCAATAGTATTATAATGTCTTCCAAATGATGGTGACATTAACCCTGCTTTTTCTGTTTTCAGTATAGCACTGGGAGCAGCATCATTACTTCTCGTCATCACCTACCCCCTGATGAAGAGAATCACATACTGGCCTCAGCTAACCCTGGGTGAACTTGAAACAGCTATTTCTTTTAACAATACTTTTCTATATTTTATATTCATAAAAGAGGGCAAATAGTCATTCTTGTTTGCTATCAAATCTTGCATATCTTTTCATGATTATTATTACAGTATTTCCATAGTACTTTTTAAAGATCTAGGTGTGTCACAAAGAGAGGGTCAGTCAGGGACCCTGAAGAATGTGGGCACAGGTAGGAAGCACTGTGGGGTGGACAGCTCCTTTCTTTTCTGTACTACCTCCTTGGACCTTCCTGGAAGAAGTCGGTCTGGGGCTTCCTACCTGTCCTCATTTTAACAGGATTAGGTATACCTCTTGATCTCTCCATTAGTAAATTGTAAGTGTCTAAAAGAGAAGCTCCCTTTCTATGTGGCTCAGCATTTGTGTAGGTATTTAATCCAGTAATTGCTGGTGGGTGGGTAGGTTAGTAAAATTTATTGCAGAAGTATCTGCTCCCCCTTGTATTTATTTCTAGGAGATGGTAGAATAGTCCTAACATGATTTTAGTGAACCACTTTTCTAGTAAATAAAAGGACAAAAACAGACCAGGAAACTGATGATCACCTGGCTTACAGGAAAGTTGTGTTAGAATGTTTATCCTTTCCAGAGGCACTCCCATTGGATGCTTTGTCATTGTTATTAAAAAAAAAAAAAATTACATTCTTAATTGACCTGGGAATCTTAGTAAGAGGCAGTTGGGATTTCTACACTATAATATTCTTTAAAATACTGTTTAATGCAAACATTTACTGAACCTCTACTTTTGTGTTGTGTTGGGGAATTGTATGGAGTACTTAGGAGACAAAAAGGAAAATGACAGTGTTCATCTCTGAGAAGCTGGAGGAGGACACAGCAGATCTGGCAGCCTTTGGCATACCCCATGGTGTGACAAGTGCCCAGGAGCTCAACGGAGAGGCACTGAGTCAGCTACCCTGCAAACGGGGAGAAGGGTTTTAGGAGAAAAGACATTAGGCACATTGAGTTTCAGGTGCTAGAGGGACTCATGGGCAAGGAGGTCCAACCAGAAGTTCAGTCTTTAGTCTGGAGCCTGCAGGTGATGATTTGGGAGTTATCACCATTTGGGCATTTCCCTACAGTCCTCAGTGGAGACAGGCCTGTGGGGGTATTAAGGTGCTCCTGTCCATTCATAGATGAGTCCATGGGTCTGAGCTCCAACCGCAGCACCACCACCATCTGTTGGCCAAGCCAAGTACAGTAGGCAGGATACATGTTTCCCCTGCTTGCCTCAGCAGGAGATGTCCTTACTATGCTCAGCGTGTTTCCTTTTTTGCAAGATGTAACTAATGGACTGAGAAGACTTCATGGAGCTCGTGGTGCATGGCCCAGCAGCCCACAAGAGCAGTGCAGTGCCAGGTGATAGCCCCCTTCCCTTGGAACCCACAGTTCACTCTGCTTTTCTCTGTGTCCCCTTGCAGGGCTGACATTCAATTGGGGTGCACTGCTTGGCTGGTCGGCTGTGAAGGGCTCCTGTGACCCTTCCGTGTGCCTGCCTCTCTACTTTGCTGGGGTCATGTGGACACTAATCTATGATACTATTTATGCTCATCAGGTAAAGATTGCTATGTCTTCTGACTTTGGTTTAGGTATTGTTGTTTTATAAGAACTAGTCAGTAAGAACCAACCAAGGGGAAAGTGTCTTTTTCTTAAAAAAAAAAAAAAAAAAAATTATGATTCCATGACTCTTAAAAAATTGTTTCAAATTTTTACCTTTATCAAAGAGTTCGTGGGGGCCAGCAGGATAGCTCAGCGGTCTAGAATGCCTGCTTAGGAAAGCTTAGGCGGTGGCAGAGACCAAGGTTTGATCCCCAGCACCCCATGCTGCGCCAGCCCCGCCCCTAGGGCGGGCTGAGCTGGCCATAATAAAAATAAAATAAATAAAATCCTTAAAAAAAAAAAAAAGAGTTCAGGTGCTGGGGAGATAGCTCAGTAGAATAAGTGCTTGCCTGGCAAGTGCAAGTTCCTGAGTTCAATCCCTGGTACCAAAAAAAAAAAAAAAAGTTCAACTCATTTATTCTTTTTATTTAAGTAATTATAGTATTCCAGGCACTGACTTTCCATTGTTCTAAATACTTTGCAAATACTGAGTTACCCTCCATGGGATCCTGCGAGGAAGGTACTTTTATTTATTTGTTTTTTAAACTTTACTTATGTTATGACCAGCTCAGGCTGCCCTTGGGGTAGAACTGACGCAGTAATGTGATGCCAGAGATTGAACTGCAGCTCCTGCAGTTGCCTAAGCTTGCCTAAGCAGGCACTATAGAATGCTGAGCTACCTCGCCAGCCCAAGGAAGATACTTTTATTATCCCCAATGTATAGATGAGACGTGTGGAGAAGGGCCTTATCCTTGTCACATGGTTCGTAGGTGGCAGGGCTGAGGTCTGGGCTCCAGTCTGATGCTCTCTTGTGTCTGTTTACTACCGCTGACCATTGTGTTGGGCAGCTTTTTCATGTGTGGTGAGTAATAAACATTTTCCCTTATTTTTACTGATATCTGGCCATTGTCCTTTAGGACTGCATAGTAGTCCATTATCTTGGCACACTGTATTTCAAATTAACAGTATTTTTTAAAAATGTCTATTCAAGGTGTGTCTGAGTTTTCATGATCATAAATGGTATTATTCTGCTCACTAACACCTCATAAATAAGAGTTTTCAGTAAGTATGGTCCTAAATACAAACTAGTTCTCTGGAGGAACCAGGTTGCTAGGTAGGAATCATTCTCTAGCCTGGGGGTAGTGGAGGGAGGCAGGCTAAGTTGGGCAAGAAGTGGCAATGGATGGATACGGGTGAGTGCTGAGTGAACACTTTTATACACCCATGGTATTGGCAAATTTGAAACTGCAGGCTGCAAGAAATTATGGAGACTAAGCCGGGTGTGGTGGCGCATGCCTGTAATCCCTGCACTCAGGAGGCTGAGCCAGCTGGATGGGTGTGAGTTCGAGACCAGCCTGGGCTACAAAAGTGAGCTCAAGGCCAGCCTGAACTGCACAGTGAGACCCTGTCTCAAAAAGACAAAAAAAAAAAAAAGAAATTATGGAGATTTGAGAACTCCGAAGTAGAAGGGAGCTCCTACAGAAATGTCTTTAGGACTCCATAGGATGAAGAAACAGCATAGCTGGTGGGGTTGAGTGGGGTGAGGGCCTCCACAATAGTGAGCCCCTTTGCCTGGCTACATGACACCATTGGCCAGACTGTGGGAATTACTGCCATTTCACTGTTTGGTGTATCTGCCTATTCTACAAAGACCATTTCTTTTGCAGTTAGATAGTAGTGATGGTTCCGCACCTTGTGGCTATATTGAATGCCCTAAATTGTGTTCTTCCAAGTATGAACTGTATGTACAAGGATTCACTCATAAAGTAGTTTCTTATTAATTCCTGCTGTCAGGACAAAAGAGATGATGCTTTGATTGGCCTCGGGTCCACGGCACTGCTATTCCAAGAGGACACCAAGTGGTGGCTGGGTGGCTTCAGCGTGGCCATGCTGGCAGCGCTAAGCCTGGCAGGTGCAGGTTGTGCCCAGACCCCACCCTACTATGCAGCCCTTCTCACCGTTGCTGCCCACTTGGCGCACCAGGTTTGGCTACCTCCTTCTCCTTTTTGTTTGGCATAGATAATGTAAACAGAAAGCTGTGTTTGCTTACTGGGCAAGGAGTTAACTTCTTAACTTGTCCTGCTTTGAGCTTCCCATTCCTGGGTCAACTTGTCATTAAAAGGCTGGTTTTTGTTGTTTGTTTGTTTGTTTGTTTGTTTGTTTGGAGTCAGGGTTTCACAGTGTAGTTCAGGCTGGCTTGAACTCACTTTGTAGCCCAGCTTGACCTGGAGCTCTAGTGATTCTCCTGCCTTAGCCTCCCAAATGCTGGTGTTACAGGCATGCGCCACCACCTGCAGTCAAAGCTGTGTTATTTTCAAATACACAATACAAACCTAAGCCTACATTTTTACCTTCAGTTTTCCTGGACTTACTTTTCATGTCAGGAATATTGTCAGCAGTGACCAAAACAATATCCAGGTTGAGTTGAATTATTATTTTTTTTAAATAAAAACTTCAGTTTTTTGTTTGTTTTTCAAATTAAACTTGGTTATGGTTAGCAAACTAACTTTTCAGAAGTTTGGTTTCTGCTGGCATTGAAAACAGTCCCAAAAAAAAGAAAAGAAAGAAAGAGAGAAGGAAGGAAGGAAGGAAGGAAGGAAGGAAGGAAGGAAGGAAGGAAGGAAGGAAGGAAGGAAGGAAGGAAGGAAGGAAACAGTCCCTGGTAAGGTATGAAGAAAAATGCTGAACACAGCCTTCTAGGAAGTGGTCATTCCAGGTGTTCACCAGCACTGTATTCCCTCTCCCACAAGATTCTATGACCAACTTGTACAATGATTGACTAAATCTAATTTTAATTGAATCAGAGTAGGTGGAATTTTGTACGAATGTTGCTGTAATTTCTTTGAATAGAATAAAAAAGATGTTGGTGAACCTGTAGATAGCTGACATACTGTGGCACATTAAATTTGTTCCACATTCTGAAAGATTGCCCTATTCAGGTTCTTGGAGGAGAAATAGCTGTGGTTGTGTCCATCACTCAATGCAGATTTCACACAAAGAGACAGAATTTTACCAAACATTTCTGTTTGTGAACAGATTATTTGTAAACAAAAGCATTTGTGAACTGAGGTGGTACTGTATCTTATACAGGTTTTTGTCAAGTGTCCCACGGTGTAGGCAAGACTGGTGTCCGAGGGTATGAAGGAGACTAGAGTCAGGTGGTCTTTATTTGCTATACTGTATCCTCACCATAAACACAAAAAAAGTCAGTGGCCTCAGAATTTCCTAGCTTCCCTCTCGCTGTAACTCAGCTGAACTCAGGTTGTCAGCATCATTGATTGGGCTAATATTATCTTAAGTATTTACACACCTAACTATCAGATGGCAGAGGAAGGCAGAAATTATGAGAGCAATCACAAATCTTATGAAATTATGTGGAACCTACCACCTTATATTCTAAGTTGCATTTGTGGTCCTCTGTCTAATTTTCATTGCAGTGTTTTAGGGCAGCCACTGTCTTCTGTTTTCCTGGGTAGAGTAAGACAGTCCTGGGAAACTCACACTGTATGTGGACCCCCTCCTTCAGGAAAGAGGGTTTTGTGTTGGAGGTTACATTCTGCCGATCAGAGTCTCCAGGTCTCCTTTAAGTGTGGATGGGAGGGAGATTTAGGAACATGGGCATCTTTGGCTGTTGTGGAAACGAGTGGAAGACCTTTGGTGAATGGGAGCCCAAAACACTCAGTGTATCCAGCGCACTGGTCCTGCCCAGGCAGATCTGTTTGTCCTCACGATTGTTCCACAAAACAGAGCTGCCACTGGGCGGTGGACATTGAGGAAGGCTGGCTTCAAGTGGGTTGTGTAGAGAAGGGCTTGCCTAAAACAGGGTGAGTATCCCTTATCTGAAAAGCTTAGGCTAGTGGGGTTTTAGGTTGTTTTTTATATTTTTTAAAAATATGTATATATACATGAAGCTGTCTCAGAGATGAAAATCAAGTCTGAATATAAAATGTATTCATTTCCTATTTCCATAGCCTGATGGCAGTTTTAGATAATTTTTTTTTTTTAAACAGGTTTTTTTGTTGTTGTTGGTTGGTTGGGTTTTTTTTTGTTTGTTTGTTTTTGC
>PVJA010021962.1:19492-34777 GCA_004027025.1 Myocastor coypus
TTTTTTTTTTTTTTTTTTTTTTTTTTTTTTTTTTTTTTTTTTTTTTTTTTTTTTTTTTTTTTTTTTTTTTTTTTTTTTTTTTTTTTTTTTTTTTTTTTTTTTTTTTTTTTTTTTTTTTTTTTTTTTTTTTTTTTTTTTTTTTTTTTTTTTTTTTTTTTTTTTTTTTTTTTTTTTTTTTTTAATGTATTTGGTACAGGGTTAATGTGCTTTATTTTGACTGCATTGTCTCATGAGGCCAGGTATAAGATTTTGCCCTTGTGCATTCTGGCGGCTCTCAAGCCACTGGTGGATCTTGGAGCTTTTGGGCTAGGGGTTAAGGATGCTCCTTCTGTAGAGAACTGAGTGACATGCAATGTCTCTCAGTGTTCACTCCCACACCTCAGCCAGGAGCTGCTAGTCAGGACACTCCTTAGCTGATTCCAGTGACAGATGTGTAGACTTTCCTACTTGGAGGCAGCTCAGGTACTGCAGCAGGGCTTCTTATTACTTCCAGTTCCATAGGTGGTTACTGTTTCCTCCCTGACTTGGTTTCTTTATCTGTGATGCGCCAGGTCAGTTCAGGTCCTGACACATCACTGTGCTTCTCCCCAACAGATCCATACTCTGGACATCCACAGCCCTGCAAACTGCTGGGATAAATTCACCTCCAACCGGACAGTAGGAATAATCCTCTTCCTAGGAATTGTCCTTGGAAATTTGTGGAAAGAAAAGAAGACAGATGAAGCAAAGGAAAACAAAGATAGTATAAAAATTTAGAAAGTAATGTTTAGTAATTCTGAAAACAAATTTTTACAAAGCATTTAGGTATTGTAACCACATGCTTAGTTTTAAATAAGCTGTGTGTTATAATATTTTACAGAAATAATGACCAGAAGATGAAGACTTAAAATATAATTGCCTGGATTTTAATTGAGCTGATTGTTCGCAAAATCCTTCTCCTGTCATGAACCTGGAACTCTTCAGGATTTGAATGACCCTTAGAAAAAAAGAGGGAACAGTGGGCTGGGGAAATAGCTCTATGGCACAAGTGCCTGTCTGGAAAGTGCAAGGTCGTGAATTCGAACCCCAGTCCCACAAAAAAAAAAAAAAAAGTGACCCTTAGGATTCTTCTGCACGTTACATTTCTCACTTTAAGTTATGGGAAGCATATGCATTTTGGCACTTTAAACCCCCCCCCCCAAAAAAAAACCCAGTGTGTTAATGGTTAATCAAAATGTATGTGTTGAAATTCAAGGTTTTGTAAAAATCAATAAACACTGATCATAAAAGGAAAAAATATTTTAATGAAAACAAGAAAAATAGAAGCCGGGTGTGGTGGCACACACCTGTAATCCCAGCAGTTGGGAGGCTGAGGCAGAAGGATCAGTGCGAGTTCAAGACCAGCCTGGGCCACAAAAGTGAACCAGCCTGAACTGCACAGCGAGACTCTGTCTCAAAAAGACCAAAAAAAAAAAAAAAAAAAAAAAAAATGCATATGCTCATCTAAGTGGGTGTCTCTATAAGACATGGCTTCTTTTTTAGGAAAAAAGCCCCAGTGGAAAATTAGAGTGTGTTACTCCTAATTGTCCTCTTTACTCACTGCCTAAGCTGTTTTTCAGGAAGCCGTTCTGATTTTGTTTTAGGAGAATTTAGATAAACATATACAGAAGTCCTTTTACTTACACCTACACCTCCCACTATTATAACCAGCCATGTATTTGATCAGTCAGGTTTCTATGTGCACCTCTAGGGATTAGAATAAGCATCCAGGGATTATTTCAACTTATTTATCTATTTTATTTTTCATCTTAGCAAGCTAGTTTGTAGGACAATGTCATATTATTCAATTGTACTGTTTTCACTTTGCCCCTAAGGCATGGTTCAGTGAGGAGTGACTCTCCAGCCCTCAGTGAGGCCAAGCTGCTCCTGCCTGGCCCTATGGGTTCTTCTAGTCGTTTACCTAGGCACTCACTTGCACAAAGTCTGAGGTCCTCCTACTGCTGCCAACACACTTCCACTGTGTTCTGCTTCAGGAATTCTCTGTTGGGTGGACTCACTCTGCCCAGGCCTGGCATTTGCTCTTCATTCTGCCTGGTGTGAATATTATATTACCTCACAGCTATGGGCTTTTTTTTTTTTTTTTTTTTTTTATTTAAATGTTGGGTTCATAGGGTCTCACCATGTACACTGGACTCATAGTGATCCTCCTCTTTTCAGCCTCCCAAGTGTTGAGATTACAGGTGCATGCCACCATGCCCAGTCTCAATTGCCATCTCAGCTCACCCCAGAGGTGGGGCCGGCATGGCTTGTGGTGCTGGGGATTAAATCCTGGTCCCTGCTGTGGGCCTTTCTTAAATATCATCTTCTCAAGGAAAGACTTTCTTAGCCGCTGTTCCCCAAATCTCCACAAGCAGGAGTCACAAGGGTGCCCTGCCTCTGTTCCTTACTGTTTTCCTTCAGCACTTATCATTCCTAGCCTGTAATACATTTCACTGTACATAGGTGACCCCTGTGGACGGTGAGGAGTAGAGGCAGCAGCTGTTTGGGATGTCAGCAGTAGTACTGGAGACTCTGCCTTGGTAAGAACAGTGCCCACTGTGACAGTGCAGCCCTGGTAGGCAGGCAGATGCTGGACAATGAGCAAGCACAGGGGCCTTGCCGGCTGTGACAGTGCAGAGGTGCTGAGTGGGGACAGCGTAGAGGTGCTGAGTGGGAGCAGCACACCTCACTTTGAAGGGACAGAGATGCCCTCAGATGTGTCTTCTTAAGATTTCATCAAATAAGAAAAACAATGGTGAATATACTATGCACCATTATCTTCAGAATAGAGTAGAAGACCTTAACAAAAAAGATTCTTAGAAGAAACTACAAAATATGGAAGAACATTAAATTTCATGTTTTAAGCAAACCTGGAACGTTTCCTTTAATTCATGTTTTAAGCTTATGTATACTTTTTAATATTTGGATTTTAAAAAACTTCAAGGTCACCTCTGTGTAGTCCCCATGAAAAAGGCAAGATTATGTTTTTATAAGTAAATGGTAGGCTAGAGTACTACAGAAAGGCCTGTAGCTTTGCCCTAGACGTCCCTGTCTTCCTGTGGTTGGAATCCTTGACTTGATGAAAATGGACAGTCTGCTGAGTATAAAATACCTAATTGCGAAAACCCACTCTGAAAGAAGAAAGCATTTCATTGATTTCAAGTTGAAATACGCTGCACATCAAATACGTTATTAAAGTTAATTTTACCTCTGTCCTTTTAATGTGACTACTAGAAAATTTTACATCGCACCCATAGCTAACTTATTTCTCATACATGTCAGTTACTGTGTGAGGTTCCTGATAGTCTAGAGCAGTGGTGACAAACCTATGGCACATTAGTTGCAGCGGGCACACACAGCCAAGTCACTCCAGCAGTGGAGCATTGGGTATCAGGTTTTTCTAAACTGAAATCTCTGTGTTCAGGTTCAATTGCAGTATTGGGCCTTTGTGATAAACAAGTGAACTTGGAGTTACATTTTCGGCACTCAAGTCTCTAAAAGGCTCACCATCATTGCTGTAGAGTTTCTCCCCCCCCCCCCCCAGAACCGGGGATTGAACTCATCCTCACATTTGCCAGGCAAGCACTTATTCCACCAAGCTATCTCCCCAGCTTATTATAGAGATTTGACCTGTAGAAATGACAATGTAGTGCAATTCAGCCTAGCAAGATTTTTGTCTATATGTCAACAATCTTATTTCTTAGAATACTTACAAATATTTAAGAAAATGAGATTGTAAAACAAATGTTGCAGAATGTAACTGTAAGTTGCTTCTTGTCTTCCCTGCTTTTCTCATTTCTCATTACAAGCATTGGACCATTAAGTGTAGCTGGGCTTCAGTACTGCACAAGTCTAAGCCAGTCTGTGTGGAGAACAGGACTTTTAAGCTGTTTCATGTCATCTCATTAGGGGTAACGTCCTACTGTAAGAATAATACAATATTGTAAGCTAGTGAACAGGAAGAAATGATCAAATCGTTTTAAAAACAATTTCAAAGAATTGAAAAGTTGAGCAATGGCATGCATTTTTAAAAGTTTGACAGTAATAGCCAGTGGTGACACAGGTCTAGGAAACAGGCACGTTCATCCCATGGATGTGAGGGCAGTGCTCTGGAAAGCACTTTGGCAGAGTCAAAGCAGACCACCTGCCTACCAGTTAGAAAACAAACCCAGAAAGTGAGCTCTTATGTACAGAGGACCCCCGAAGTTGGTTTCACCCGCAGAAGTCTGAAGAGCATACAAGTGTTCACCCAGGGGTGAATTCTGCGCAAGTACAGCCACCATCACCTTGGAGTTTGGGTTCTCTTGGCTCTACATATAGGGATGCTACTGACCCTCAGTCATCAAGAGGAAAGTAAAATAAACTTCCTAGCATGTAATAAACTTCAATGTAGGGCCCTGTATGTGGCCTGTGACTGGCAGACGGGTAGCACGGACCACTACTCATTGGGTCTGTGCCTTTTTGCAGGGAAGCTGGGTGAGGGATGGGATGGTCCAGAAAGTGGGGCTTAGAGGTACAGGGCTGAGTCAAGGAGCATCTGTGCAGGACACTGCAGTGCAATAAGACAGGTGCCCTTCAGGCTGGGATGCCAGGTCCTCGTGTGTCACCTCTTAAAGATGGAGACCTAGGGCTGGAGAGGTAGCTCCGTGGCACAAGTGCCTGACTGGCAAGTGCAAGGTCGTGAGTTCCAACCCCAATCCCACCCAAAAAAAAAAAAAAAAGAATTTTGGGGCTGGGGAGATAGCTCTGTGGCATAAGTGCCTGGCTGGCAAGTGCAAGGCTGTGAATTCAGACCCCAGTCCTGCAAAACAAACAAACAAAAAAAGATGGAGACCTAGCCCTCTGTTGATGAGCCCTCCCATTCTTACTACAGGTGTGGTGTATTCACTACGCCTGCAGGGGGCGTCAGGATGTCACGAAGGGTTGATCCAAACTACACTGGGAGTAAATCCCTAAAATGAGGCTATGCCCAACCAGTGGAAGCTAAGTAACCCCTTGCCCGCCCCATGAGCCGTGAGAGCTGGTGCAGTCCATTTGATAACGGCCAGTCTGAGCTGTGCCTCCTTTAAGTCCTCAAGCCCAATCCCTTTCTTACTGTCCAATCTTAATCTAAGTGTGCCTCTCACTGATACATCATTTTCTATGATGAAAGACAATAAAACTACTCTGTAGGGTGAATATAAGGACCCTATCTCTTTGGAACACTTGGTAACCTCATTCCCTCTGAATTGAACAAAAGAACTTGCTGATGTGTAACAGCAGGACCTGCCTGGATCCTGGAGGGCTGCAGTCAGACACACTGACCATGTAGAGGGTGCCCTAGGACCATCAGGGAGATGACATCCACATCTTCACTACTTCCAAGGCTGGCAACCCTGCAAAGGAGACAGACATCCATCATGTGGACAGCCCTGACTGGCTGGCACAGCAACAGCCACAGGTGCACTCTGCCCCCAGCATCCACCCAGTGAGTGGCCCTCAAGCCTGTGGCCATCCCCTTCTCTCCCAGATCACTTATCTGCCTACCTCAGTCCCACCCTGCCCGGGGAGATTTCACCACCATTCTCTTCTTTTCATGTTCTAAACTAGCATGAGCTTAGATTGAACCCTTTCTGTGCTAAAGTATTAAATGACTTTTGGGTGATCTCCAAACGTGGGTAAAATGAACTTCCTAGCTGAAAGGAAAACATTAAGGTTTACTATGCCACACTCCAAGAATAGTTCAAAAAATATTTGTCCTTCTATTCTCAGAACTTTAAAGGAACCCAGCTAAAGAAGAAGGAAGCATTAAGAGAAACCAGTATCAGGGGACTGGAGAGATAGCTCAGTGAAATAAGTGCTTCCCTGGCAAGCCCAAGGTCCTAATTTCAAATTCCTGATACCACAGGAAAAAAAGAAATTGCTCCTCATAAGATAAACTGTTACTGCACTGCTTTAAAATGTCTTGATACTATTTTTTCCTTGGATGCTTTTTCACAAGTAACTGGGGGGATAGATATAATAACTAGATGGTGGATGAATAGACATATGGACAGGTGACTGGAGAAGCTGACCAACAGGTACATGATTTAGTTACTCCCCCTCACCTGCCAACATTTTAGTCTTAAAATTGGGAAAACTCTCCACTTTGCCCCTCAATGTCAGGGTAGTGCTCACAAGCAGAATGCCATGAACCTAGTACACTGCGTGCTCATCAGAGGAAAGCAGCAGTCAGTAATGTAGAGAGGGGCCACAGAGACCACTCAGTCCAGCCAGCAAATTTCTCTAGCTTTCTATAAATAGACAAATAGTTTCTGTCCAAACATAATCAAACATAGAGCCCCAGCATATGAATACAGAGCAAAGCAGAGGTGCTTCTCTCCCAGGGGAACCCCTGCCTTCTGAATCCTAGGATTCACAGAACATGGCTTGAAAATTGCATATCCTCTGATTTTGCATATAATGAAAACACAGCCGGGAGAAATAATTGAATCACAATCAAAACAAGTTATGGCCACATGAGAATTGTAAAAGAAATGAACACAAGTGGGCCCATGTCCTCAGGTGTTCTTAGATGCTCCTGAGCTTTGACACTGAGTGGTTGTGCAGTTACTAATTGTGTAGTAAACCTGTGGATTAAACAATGCTCAATTTGTAGTACTCAGCTGAACTCAATCTGTAGTTTTTGGTGTAGAAGACCCATCTGGAGGTTGTTGCCAACAGCATAAAAAGAAATAGAAAGTAGGATGGTACAATTAATCCTTCTGGAGAAACTTGTCATGCTGATTTTCCTGAGAGCTCTCATCCTTACCTGGAGCATTGCTTCCCAGCTCCAGTGCAGACCCCTCAGGCTATTGGCATGGATTCTTCACCCTGATGCCATAAACTTGCTAGGTTTCACCACTGGCCTTTGGGCCTTCCCAGTGCAGGTCCTTGATTCAGACTTGCATGAGATGTTGTCATGGGTGCTACACCCCTGCCTGGACTCATTTAAGGACATTGCCATGGGCTGTGAGTTTTCAGCTGGAGTTGTGCAGGACAGTGTTGTGGAATCTAGGTCCTCAGCTGAATAATTTAGGTCTCTAATGTGTGGACAGATTTCTTGCACTCTTCTGCACTTGAAATCTTGGGTGAATATTATAAAATAGTCCTATAAATTGTGTCCTGTATTAAACCCGTTGCCTTGCAAACCCTAACTGTAGAACTCCTTATACTCTGAACTCTGCTTGGTATCATAGGGAACCACTCACAGTGTCAAAGCTCAGGAGCATCTAAGAACACCTGAGGACATGGGCCCACTTGTCTTAATGCAGGCACACAGTGGGACAGTTGCATAACCATGACTTAGTGAGGAAAATATGCATGCTGTAGTTAACTGTGCTACGTAAGGATGTAAACATGAGAGAACAACCTGTGTAAGACTTATACAACAAAGATACGGGAAGCTCTTGCTTTGGTTCTCAGCTCTGTTCCATGCTGCCTCCTGTGGTTGCTGATAACTTGCACCTATGTGTTCTTTAATCTTGGGACCTCACCTGTGAGAATCTCTCTGGCCCACTGAGCAGGCCGACAGGTAGGTCAACACTGTAGAAGTTAAGAGGACATTACCCTGGGAACATGGTATGAGAATCATGTGGGAAAGCAGTCTCACACAGACTCATAACTTTCTTGATGCCCTCCAGCATACTCTATCTCCTTAAACTTGACTTGGGCAGGACTGAATATTGAGCCACCTACCTGGTATTTCTACCTCAATATCAAATAGGCACCTCAAACTTAATATGTTAAACTGAATTCTTTGTCTTCTCATGCCCCCTCCTTGCCATTTGGTATGCTGTCTTCTGTCCCTCTGACTCAGACCTGAAGTCCTTCGTGATTCTGCTGCTGTTATGGTTTTTGTCTAGTTGTCCCCCCCAGAGCCTCATGCAGTCACAGGGAAGAGACTTCTAGAGTTTGAGATTAACACATGATCCACTGGGATTATGGATGATCCACTGGGATCATAGGTTTTAGTACTGCTGGGATTATAGGTGTGAGTGCTACATCCAGCCTAGGGCTGGCAGCCTGATTGTAATAAAAGAGACAGAGAGACAGATTCTCTCTCTGTTGCCATTGTTGCCGTTCCATTGTCATGAAAGGATGCTCTCTGCCATGTGCCCGTCTGCCTTGGAGCCAGCCAAATATGGACTGAAACTTCCAGTAACTGAGCTAAATAAACCTTTCCTTCCTTCATTTTGGATGTTGGGTATTTGTCTAGCAATGAGAGAAGAGTAACGAGATAAAATTTGGTACCAGGGAAGTGGGGTCATTGCTGTGGCTAAACCTGACCATGTGGATTACAAGCTTTGAGAATGGCTTATGGGAACAGAAAAGATTTGGAGAGGTTGTCTGTCTCTTGTGAAGAGCTGGAAAGAACAGCTTTGGCTGTTCTGTTTGGGAGATTCTGCTCAGAGCTCAGAAGAACAGAAGGCTGATAGCCTACCTGGAAAGAGCAAGCTAGGGAGATTTCTGCTGGGAAGAAGAACTGTATTGGTCGTTGGACTCCAGATGATTTGTACTATGGCTTGACTAAAAGACTGTCTGAATTTTGCTCATGCCCAGAGACTTTGCTCAAGACTAAGTTTAAGCATGGCAAACTGATTAATCTGTCAAAAGATAATTCAAAGCAGCCAAACACTGGGGCAGTGGCATACTTGTTATTGGGAGCTTTTAGCTAGATTTATGTCAAGAATGAAGAGCAAAGATCCAAGCAGGATGATTTAAAATGTTGAACTTGGCAAGAAAAGAAGCTCTGATAAAGCTGTGGAATGCAAAGATTGAGCTGAAAGGATCTCCATTGCTGGGAAGGAACCAGAGAATCAAAAAGATGGCCAGAGAGGTTGCAGGTCTCCACCCTACACAGCGTCAGAGCTGCAAGGAAGAGAGACTTTGCCTCGAGAAGAAAGCCACAGTGTCTCATGTTCCAGAATGGCAGTAGCAGCCATACCAGGTTCCAGAATGGCATCGGCATATAGAATTTATTCCTTGGATCAGGGTCAGAGTGTTCATCAATTGAGGCACTCAACCCCTACAGCCAAGAGAGAAGAAAGCCTAGCTACTGTTCTACCTGGCAGCAGAACTTGGCATCATCCATGTGGCATTTTAGGGACATTCAGAATGCAGGAATTGTTAGGTTAAGAAGACTTCTGCCTCAATTTCAGAAGACATGGGAGACCATTGTGTGAAAATATGAGATGCTTATTCAATGGAAACCCCAGAAGTTTGGAAAAGCCAGAAATGCAGATCATCTAAGGGAAACTGCAGGAGGGAGTAAAGCCCGCCTAAGAGAGAATCTGTGGGAACTACCACCAAGAGTGCCATAGGGGTGGAGCCATGTAAGGCCTTTGGAGCTCACGACTCAGTGCAGACTGCCTCAAATGTTCTGGTTGGAACTATAAGATTTAATGTTTTCCCTGCTGGATTTTGATCTTGTGTTGGTCCCAGTGTTTTATATAACTTTTGGAATGATAATGTTTATCTTGTACCCTTAAATGTTAGATGTATTTTCCTTTTCTTTTATGCAGGGGCTCACAGTTAAGAGTTTGCCTTAGATCTTGGAAGAGATCTTGGACTTTTCAGCAATGCTGAAACTGTTGGGACTCTGGTAACGCTTAGAGATGGACTAAAATGTCTTTTGCACAAAGGAATGTGCCTGAGACTTTGGGGGTCCAGGGGCGGAATGTTATGGTTTGTGTCTAGTTGTTCCCCAAAAGACTCATACAGTCAATGAACAAGGACTTCTAGAATTTGAGATTAACATATGATCCACTGGGATTATGGATCTTAGTACTGCTGGAATTATGGGTGTTAGTGCTACACCCAGCCTGAGGCTGATAGCTTGATTATAATATGAGACAGAGAGACAGACTCCCTCTCTGTTGCCATTGTTACTGTTTCATTGCCATGAAAGGATGCTTTCTGCCCTGTGCCAGTTTGCTTTGGACATAGCCAAGTATGGACTGAAACCTCCAGTAACTATGAGGTAAATAAACCTTTCCTTCCTTCATTTTGGATGTTGGGTATTTGTCCCAGCAATGAGAGAAGAATAACTGAGACAGCTGTTTTCCTCACATTCGTTAGCTAAACATTATTAACTGTACTTTTAAAATACATGCACACGCTTCTACCCTTTGACCCTTCCACTGACTACCCCAGTTGCCTCCTCTGCCTCCGGATTCCTGCCACAGTCACAGCTGCTTTCCTTTATTTATTTATTTTTAAGTACAGGGTCGGGGCCTGGTGGGATGGCTCAGTGGCCTAAAGCGCCTGTTTGGGAAAGCTTGGGCGGCTTCAGGGACCACGGTTCAATCCCCGGCACCACATGCTGCACCAGCCCTGCCCTCGGGGTGGGCTGAGCCGGCCATGAAAATGAGTGAATAAACAAAGGTTCTGAAACAATAAATAAATAAATAAATAAAAAGTACAGGGTCTACAGGGTCTCACTACACAGATTGGACTCATAGTGATCCTCCTGTTTTCAGCCTCCCAAGCGCTGGGATTATAGATGCACGCCACCATGCTGTCTCAATTGCCTTCTCAGGGCACCCCTGGGGTGGGTGGCACAGCACACTGGGGATCGAACCCTGGTCCCTGCATCTGCCTAAGAAGGTGCTTTAAACCACTGAGCTATCTGGCCAGACAAATCCCACACCACTTTTATTTTATTTTATTTTATTTTTTGTTATGGCTGGCTCAGCCTGCCCTAGGGGTGCGGCTGGTGCAGCATGCGATGTCGGCGATTGAACCATGGTCCGTGAGGTTGCTTAAGCTTTCCTAAGCAGGTGCCTTAGACCGCTGAACCATCTTGTTGGGCCCCCATAGTTGCTTTCCTTTCCTTCTTTGTTCTTTGTCATTCTGTCCTGGCCACAGGAGCCTGCTGACCCTGCTGAGACCTGCCCAGTATGTGACATGCTTCTCTCAGCTTCTCAGTCCTGTGTCTGGCTGCTTACCCTGCCCCTCCTCACAGAGTCCTGGTGCAGCCCTCCTGCCCTGGCCACCATGATTGCCCCTCCCAACTGAGTCTTTGCCAACATAGCATCTGCAGGAAAACTTCATTTTCCAAAACCTCGTGCACACTACGCAAAACTTCTTTATCTCTTTCCCTGCTTTATTTTTCTCAAAACATATCTGTTTTACTTACCTTTTTGTTTTGTTTTGTTTTTTGTTTCAGAACTTTTGTTTGTTTATTTATTTATTTTTATGGCCAGCTCAGCCTGCCCTCCTGGCTCAGCCTGCCCTGAGGGCAGGGCTGGCACAGCATGTGGTGCCGGGGATCGAACCGGGTCCCTGCAGCCACCCAAGCCTTCCTAAGCAGGCACTTTAGACCACTGAGCCATCCTGCTGGGCCCCTTACCTTTTATTATCTGTTCTCAACAACTAGAATCTAAGCTCCATAGAACACAAACGTTTTCTGTATCAGTACTTTATCTTCAATCCCATGAAAGTACCTAACACATAGAAATTGTTCAATAAACATTTGTTGAGGAAATCACAATGTATGACACTCAGCTGCGTGAAATGTGTCCAGTAAATGTCATTGTTAGCAAGCGTTTTAGCCGTTTTCTCTCCAAACTGTTTCTCTTTCCAGAAGCAATTTCTGAAGAACTATTGGCATAAAAAGAAACTGATTTTTCAGATTTTATTTGGGGAAAACAGTTTTAACACTTAGTTCCTAAGCCTGAGTTTCTTAAATGGTTTCAATTAACTGAAGGTTGGGAAATAAGAAAAAGAAAATGAAAAACTTGTCAAAATCATGGTTGAGCTGGGCATGGTGGCGCATGCCTGTAATCCCAGCACTCGGGAGGCTGAGGCAGGAGGATCGGTGAGAGTTCGAGACCAGCCTGGGCTACAAAACTGAGCTCAAGGCCAGCCTGAATTGTACAGCAAGACCCTGTTTCAAAAAGAAAAAAAAAAAAAAATCATGGTTGAACTTGCAAAAGTTATCTATCCCATTAATACAGTACAAATTTGATGGAATAGAAAGGCAGAAGCAGATGAAAGCTTGAATTCTGCTGATTTAGCAATCGAAGGCTTCTTATGTATGCTCTTTTAAAAATCAAATTAGTTATTAGTCTCATTAGGCAGGACTAATGAAAGTGAGTTGTGGGGGCCCAGCAGGATGGCTCAGTGGTCTAAAGCACCTGCTTAGGAAAGCTTAGGTGGCTGCAGAGACCACGGCTCGATCCCAGGGATCACATGCTGCGCCAGCCCTGCCCTCATGGCAGGCTGAGCCTGCCATAAAAATAAAGAAAGAAACAAACAAACAAAAGTTCTGAAACAAGAAAAAAAATGAAATAAAAGAAGGTGAGTTGTGACTCTCTGTTTCCTTTCTACTGAAGCAGTGGGCACATAACCCTGGATCTGTACAGAGTACACGGCCTTGCGCACAGCACCTGTCAAAGGAAAACTTCATAAGTGAGTAGCCCTCAGAGTACACGATTCTCAGAGAAAGGTGAGATAGCACTTTAGGTCCAGGGTAAGGTTATGTCTGTGGTGAGAATGTCAGTGTAAATAGATACACTCTGAAAGTCTTAAATCCACTTACATTACAAATGACATTTTAGCACAGTGTAGGTACTCATTGAAAATGGACACAGGATATAAGAAAGAATGCAGGACAAAGGCATGTGGTTTTATAAACCCTCAATCATTTTTGTGAGTGCTAAGGGTTCAGCTCAGAGTCCCTCACTGAGCTGTACCCAGCCCTTTTGACTTTTTTTTAAAATTATTTATTTATTTACTAACTTACTTACTTACTTACTTTTTCTTGTTTCAGAACCTTTGTTTGTTTATTCACTCATTTTTATGGCCGGCTCAGCCTGCCCTGAGGGCAGGGCTGGTGCAGTATGTGGTGCTGGGGATTGAACCGTGGTCCCTGAAGCCGCCCAAGCTTTCCCAAGCAGGCGCTTCAGACCACTGAGCCATCCCGCCGGGCCGTTGACTTTTGACTGTGAGACAGGATCTCACTAAGTTGACCAGGCTTCCCTCAAACTTGTGATCCTCCTGTCTCTTCACCCCAGATAGCTGGGATTATAGGTATGTTTCACCATGCCTGGCTTAATTTTGCATTTGGTTTTCATGTGTAGAAGGATGGTGGCTTATTTATTTATATACTTACCATTACCTTTTGAAACTGGGTCCCTGTCATAATTTAGGTTGATCTTGTACTCCCTGTGTAACCCAGCCTGACCTTGATCTCTTGGCAATCCTTCTGCCTCAGCTTCCCAAGTGCTAGGATTATAGGCATGCATCAACATGGCCAAAAAGACCGGTGATGGTTTCAAAGACAATGCTAGTGGAAGCCACAGCACCACGTGGTAAGTATGTTGCAAAAGAAGGAACAGCAGGTACAGACACCTGGAAGGGAGACTCAGAAGCAAGAAGGCCAAGATTCCTGGTGGCCTCTCCTGAGTCTGCAGCCATGCCTCATTCTAACAAATGATGGGGAGGACATGAGCCATTGGAATGCTTGTATATTGCTGGTGGAAATGCAAAGTGATATTGACACTTTGGAGAAGACTTTGAAGATCTCCTAGATTTACCTAGGCACTGCAGCCATGAGCTGGGAATGTCACTCTAGCTATTCACTCAAGGAACAAAAAGCCTGTCAATGTTGATAGTGACTTCACTCATAATCACTCCTTGTTAACCTCTGCCCAAAATCTCAAATATCCTTCAACCGATGAAAGGATAAACAAATCCTGGTACATCTATATGTAACAGAATACTGTTCAGCCACAGAAAGGACACAATCTACTGATACATGTGTGCAATTCATTGATCCCAGTACATGGTGCAAGCTGGAGAAAACAAGTTTCCAAAAAACAGCTGGCTCATGCGTGTGTGAGGTTCTGGAAGAGGCAAAAGTGCAAAGACCAAAAGTGTGGGAGTGTCTTCCAGACCCTGAGGCCCAGGAAGTATCTGTTTAACGAAGGGCTGGAGGAAATTGGGGGAGATGGTGCAACCGTTCTATATTTGGATTGCAATAGTTTCTCATAATTGTGTGCATTTCCCAGAACTCATAAATCTGTATGCCCATACACAGAAAATAGGGTTCATTTTGCTGTATATAAATGCAGCCATAGTTTTAGAAAAGTATATAGAAATCATTCTCACCAAGTTTGAGTAAGAATATAAAAATGCAAAATATATATATATAGATATATAAAAATGCAGTTGCGTTGTTGCCACGTTGAACCTCGGGCTAGAATTCCCTATCTCTGCTTATGAGCTCATGTTCTAGAAGAACTGTTCCTCTTGTGATACCTATGGCCATTTGCTTCACCACTGTGGATCAATGGCCTGCTTTGTGTCATGCTAGGGCACCTCAAAGGACAGGACTCTCCCTGATTGCCCAGAGCTTGCTGTGTGTGTGTGCGCACATACACACACTGGAGACTGAACACAGGACCTTTACACAGAGGATCTTTGCAGAGAGGACCTTTGCACATAGGGCCTTTGCAATGGTCTACAACCCAGCACGTTTTTGTTTTTACTTTTGGCAGTGAAGAGAGTCCTACCCAGTTCTCATCATAGCTCTAGAAGTCTATATCTGTAATCCCAGGTGGAAATTATTGGAATTCTAGTGAGTTAATTCTAGTCTACCACTTTCAGTGCAATACATGGTGACAATAGAGACATTACAGGATATTTGTAGTCTGTGGAGCCAAGGGGTCCTAAGTCCAGCCATGATGTTGACTAAGCGGAACAAAGGCCTCAACCTAAGGCTGGACCCAGGTCTTATTGGTTCATGAAGGGAGTGGCTTGAGGATAGTGACTAAGAATGGTGAGAAATACAGGTGTGGGGAGCTGAGCCTGCGCGGCCCGCCGCACGTAAGCTCCCTGCGCCCCTCTGCCCCGCATCTGGGTTCCCACGACTAACTTCCTGTTCCAGCCCAGACCCAAATCGCACCCCTGGGAGCTGAGCCCGCGCGCCAGCTGGGTCAGGATCCTTGGCCTGCCTTCCCTTTCCCCACCACCCCCCCCTTTTTTTTTAAACCCCTCCAGCCCAAGCTCCAGCACCGAACCCATCAAATATCCTGCTTGGCAAACGATCTGGTCCACAAGCCTACCAGGACTACTCAATCCCAAAGCTCCACCTCCACCTACAGACCACATCCGCCAGGATTCACAAAAGCTAGCAGCCAGAGCCCCAACACAAGAGTCAGGAACCTCTGTAGAAGAACCACCTTGGAGTCTCCAGACCAAACGCCCATAGACACAGCATAACACCACCAAAGTGCAGAGGTC
>PVJA010021963.1:0-34854 GCA_004027025.1 Myocastor coypus
CTCTGGGTGACTCTCCTTAGATGCACTGCAGTTCATTCATCCCTTTCCTCTGAGGTCCCATAATCTCCTTGACCAGGAAATTTGGGACACCTCTGAGTTATAGGATATTACAGCACAGGTTCTCTTATATCCTGGGTCTTTATTGACCTTGAAGGGCTAGGGCCAAAATATTGGCTATCCTTATAACCCTTCTTTTTCTTCAATTTTTGGTCTGTTAACTTACATTCTTAGCCCTCCAGCAGAAAAGCTTTGTGATACTATTACTCTGTAACATAGGTACTTGAGCTTATCATCACTGGTTCATGGATATTATTGAGTCAATCATCATTTTGGTTTTATTTATAATCTCCCACAATTGTATCATATAGGTGTGAAAGTATGGTTTCAAATAAGTATTTCATCTAGGAATAACAAATCTGTATTTATACAAAGGCAAAAGATTTATGACTTTCAAGATACCCATGAATTAACATTATTTGAGATAAATTTAAAGTTGAAAGTATTAGCATAAGTGATTATTTACCAAGATCATTCTAAGTGATCAGCTTATGAACAAATTTAAACTTGACCTGCGTTTTGACAACCTAATAGTAATGGTGCTATAAATTTCTGTGGGGAAATACATGAGTGCTCAGATTCTAGTGTCAAATTTGGAGTATGAAACTTTTTATTATAGCAAGAATGACACAGCTATGAGAAGAATTAACAGTCTACATCATGTGTTATTCCGGTGATTCAGTGAAAACAGAGCAGTATTTGAGCAGCTACTATTTCAGGCGTAAGAGGTGGGTCTAGCATCATCATACCTGTAAAAATGTATTTTATTTTTAAGAGTGGGAACACTTACTGGAGAATAGGCATGGGGAACAGGAATAGCTTCTGAGAGACAGAAATTTTCCATATCTGTACATTTCATTTTGACTCTTAATCAAAGTTTAATTTTTAATTTATGTGAACATTTTTGGACATCTTGTGTTCCTTTTGAGCTTCCGTGCACGGCCATTATGCATGGAATTCCTCCAGGTCACTAATGGCCAGTAGGTGCTCTGCGGTCGGACTTCCTCCATCGCCTCTTCAGCATGTTGGAACTAAATTTGGACAGGTTTTTGGCATCATAATTTTTCTTTTTACATTTGATATCACCATTCTTATGTAAGATTGTACATAAAAATGGCTTAAAGGGGCTGGGGAGATAGCTCCGAGGCACAAGTGCCTGCTGGGCAAGTGCAAGGTCGTGAGCTCGAACCCTGGTCCCACAAAAAAAAAAAAAGAAAAAAAATGGCTTAAAAACATTCTGATTTTTCACATTGGTTCTTGCCCTACTTAGTCCTGCAGGGTATTTGCAATGGTGACATCATCTTGAAGGTTACCTAAGACCCCTAGGGTTCACCTCTCGCCTGGAGCTCGCCCTGTGCCTCACCGGCTGTCTCCCTCCTGTTTCCTCTCTCCACATCCTGCCATTCATCCTTGCTATGGGTCTCTGCACCTAGAACACAGTCCAAGCCCCACGTGAATAATTCACAAGTTGAAAGTAAAAGAAGCAAACACACCAGATAGTTTCCAATTAGTATAAGTTGTATGAAGAAGATAAGAAAATTTTCAGGAGCCAAGGATATAGCTCAGTGGATTAAGCCTTTGCCTGGCAAGCACAGGGACCTGAGTTCAGTCCATGGTCCTGCAAAAAAAAAAAAAAAAAAAAAAAAAAAAAAAAAAAAAAATTCAAATTCATTTATAATGAAGATTGATTCTTTAAAAAAAAAAAATCTTGTATTTACTTATTTATTTGGTATAGGGTCTTGCTATGCAGCTTGAACTCCTAGTGATCCTTCTATATCAGCTGCCCTAGCGCTAGAATTACAGGTGTGCATCACATGCCCAGTTTTGGGGCTACACGGTGGGCCTGGGGTTCGGGGCTGGTATAGCATGGAATGAACCCAGGTCCTTACATTTGCCAGGCAGATACTTAGACCACTGAGCTATCTCTCCAGCCCCTTGATCTTTTTTTATTTTTTTTGATGGAAGCTATAAACTGAAACGACACAAATGACTAGTGGAAGTGAAAGGCAGTTTTAGACCTATAGTATGATTTCCAAATTTAAACATTGATGTTAGGCAACAAAACAAATAAAGTGCTATATTTATTATAAATTAAGTAATTATAATTGATTTTTTGATAAGAAGAAGTTTTGCATCTAGGCACACACTGGTATTCACAGCAAAAGATATTCATTTATAAGTAATCTGTGTTCACTCTGACAGATTATAAATAAACTCAAATTTAACAAGTAGTAGAGAATAACTTCGAACTTGCTATTAATTTAATAGCAAAAGAAGCCACCCAAAAATATCTGATAACTAAGTATGGTTTGGCTTGAATTTAGCTTTAAATGGATATATTTTGAGCAGTCAAGATATTCATAAATATTTTGAACAAGAGTAAGGCTTTTTCTCAATAGGATGGACATATTAAATGGAACCGTCCAGGCAGGCCATTTTAGTTTTTCAAAGAGGAGGGAAGGGGAAGCTCTGGCGAGGAGTGGCCCTGTGGCAGCTGGGTTCAGATCACGCCGCGGCTCCCCTCACCTTCCACGCGCAGCCTCAGCCGACCACACCCCTGTGCACATTCCTGTTCTGACAGCGCACGTTCTTCCCCGACTGGAGGAAGACAGGACCTCTGCCCGCCAGAGTTCTTCCTTACTCAGAGTCCGCTGAAGAAACAACACTGTTCAGAGGACAGGTGGCATGTCACTACTGGTCATCAGGGGGTTGGGTGATAGGATATAGGCTCAGATTTACACTGTACAAAATCTGAACAACAGAGAAAGCTGGCGAGGACAGAGAGCCCCCTAGCCCCACAGATCACAGAACTGGCATTTCGGTGCACTTTCCGGTCATTTTACCCCACATATGTCCGCTCTTCGCATTGCTGCACCGCACCCCCACAGCCCCGTCGCTTCCGGAATCTCATCCGCACCAGCGTGGCTGTCCCGTGCCCCACCGTTCTCTGCTCCCTGGCATAGTTTCTTTTCGATGTTCCAAAGGCCACCGTAGGCCTGTTCTTTCTTTAAATTAGGCTACATTTCAAGGAGGGAAATAATCAAATTGAAACATATGGATATTTTTAAGGCCGTTTTAAATTTTCACACTGTCCTCTAAAATTCATATTTTCACCATGAATTAATGAGTTTTCTCTTTTCTACCGTAACTTCTCCAAAACAATAATTATTTTGAAGGCTTTCCTCATTTGCCGAATGTAAGAATTACGTTGCGGCCCCGAGGCAGTGCAGCCCTGGGTGTCAGGTCTGCACCTAGACCCAGCTCAGTGCAAGTGAAACACTCATCTGCGACCTCTCACATCCCAGATGGAATCCAAGAAAAGCTCTTGAGATGTAGAGAGATCGTTGCAGGACACATGCTCTGTTCTGTTGACGTATTTACATCGAAGTCGATAAAACTTCTCTGTGGTGTCTAAACACGGATGTGACAAACATTGCCGGGAAGCGAGGTGCTAGCAGGCGATCTCTGCACTCCCACCACTCGTGCTTATAAACACGGAGGCCTAATGGATGTATAAGATAACAAAGCAAAGCTGTTTTGAGTGCGCAAACCTAAAATGCACGTGGGGAGAGGTAAGTGAATTGCTCCTCTCTGTCACTTTCTGCAGCCATTAATTTGCCTTCTGACTGAGCTTATTTTACCAGGTCTCACTGGGGCAAAATATTATAGAGCAAATTGTTTGTGTTCTGGAATCTCTCATGCTGGCCAAGATAGTTTTCCTTCTCATTATTATGTAGCTAGGGATTTAGCAGGCATCCACGGCAGAGTAATTATACCACAACAGGCATGCGATATCTGCATGAACTCAAATTAAGCTCCCATTAGAAATGTAATCTGCATGAAGTAGGAATACATATGCTTTCCGTCTGCCCTGGTTCATGACATTCAATTTTTATGATGGCAAAAGGCAGATAAATTATGGCTCTGAGGTTTGTGTGGAGGATCCGGCTAAATTCAGGTCCCTTCCATTTGCAAGAAGATAAATCCTACTTAATCCACACCTAAAGACTATATGAACATCCTCACCGTGACTAACGGCACGGGTAGTGGTACCAACTTTCCACAAACTTGGGAATAACTGACTCCATCCCCTTTCTGCCGGTAAAATTGGAAATGTTAATTCTTTCTGTATGCTTTTTAAGTTTTAATAGTAATATAGGAAGATTATTAAATACTGCATCGTCCATCATGGTCAATCCAGTTAAGATTAACTGAAGACTTAATATGTACATAAATTACAGGGTCCACAAAGTTATGTGAAAAGGTATATAATAATACTCTGTAGGTGATAAATATTTATAAATTAATGGCAAAATCAAGTTAAAAAATCCGGCTTTTCTATTTTTTCTCTTTATTACTAAATCTGAAAACAGTCTACCTGGCTGTGCTGCATACGGCCATGTGACATCAAGCATCACCTCTTCTCTGTATACCAAGATAGAAATGACCACTACGCACTTGCAGAGTCTTTGTGAAGGCTGGGGAGACAGCTCTGGGGTACAAATGGCTGCCTGGCAAGTGCAAGGTCATGAGTTTGAACCTCGGTCCTGAAAAAAAAAAAAAAAAAAAAAAAAAAAAAAAAAAAAAAAAAAAAAAAAAAAAAAAAAAAAAAAAAAAACAGAGTGTTTGTGAAGATTTATGCTAGAAAACACTTAGGAGAGTATGCTTGGCTAATAGCCACTGACCAGGTTTGTTTGGGGTTTTTTCATTGTTTGTTTGTTGAGACAGGATCTGGCTAAGTAGTTCAGGCTATCTTTGAGCTGGTGATAGTCTTCCTGCCTCAGCCTCTGTAGTGCTGGGATTACAGGCATGCTCCACCATGCCTGCCTGCATAGTGAGTATCTTTAACATAAAAGATGAGTTAACCTTCCACCATCATGTCAAATATACATAGCTTGGAGTGTTTACTAGTTAATTGATTTCTGCATGGCTGAGCCATGCTTCTTCATAGCCATGCACCCCATAATCATTCAGCCCCAGAAGCACTTGTGCAGGGTGAACCCATTTCAGAAACAGCTGTACGGCACGTTGGAGATCTTTGAACATCTCCTAGGACAAACAATCAAAAATGGATACAACACAACCTAGGATCCAGATGTCATGACCATGCATAGTAACATTTTACTACCTTTACCTCAGAGATCACATATCTAGACTGTTCTCAATTAAGCAAAATGTGTGAAGACCAGTTTCAGAATAAGATTTCTATCTGGATGAAGGAGCTCTAGACTTCCGACCAGGTAGAAATGGAGTCAAGGATCCGGAGGCCCGCACTGCTCCTTGGGCTCTGTCTGCATGCTCTGGGAGGGAGGAGGTTGTCCACTCCAGCACCAAGTGCTGCTATTGTGGGCCCAGGGGAAACTATTCAAGAGAGAATATTGTGTTCAGTGAATGATGTCACATGAGCTACAAGTGGATATTGATCATGTACCCATGAATAGTAAATGAGGTTATCTTTTTACAGAACTAGAATATTTCTGTCAGTTACTAAGTGTCTTAGTTACTTTTCTCTCTTTGCTGGGACAAATACCCAACACTCAAAATGAAGGAAGGAAAGGTTTATTTAGCTCACAGTTACTGGAAGTTTCAGTCCACACTCTGCTGGCTCCAAAGCAGAGGCGCACGGCAGAGAGCAGCAGTTCATGGCGGTAGAACAGCAACAGTCGGGACAGAGGCATCAGAACAACCGGGGAGCAGCAGAGCAACAGCGCGAGTCTGTCTCTGTCTCCCTTTATATTACGTTCAGGCTCTCTGCCTCAGCCTATCTGCCTTAGGCTACACCCATAATCCCAGAAGTGTTTAAAACACATAATCCCAGGGATCATGGATCAAGTCTCAAACTCTAGATCAGTACTACATCACATAATCCCAGTGACTCATGAGTCAAGTCTCAAGCTATAGGAGTCCCGTGACTGCATGAGGCTTTGGGGGGACAACTAGACATAAACCGTAACACTAAGTAATGATATAGGACATCATTACCATACCTGAGGAGAATTTCCTTTCTATGGAGTATGTTTTAAAAATAGTGATGATTATTAAATAAGTATAATGCCTACAATTACTAATTCTGAGGATTTCAGCTCCAGTGCTAGACTCTAGATTCAAAGCTCAATATTGCAGTTGATGTACGTGTAAACCTACTCAAAGCTATTAATGAGCAGGAGCTGTTTTTAGCACACTCCTCACTGGAAGCCTTTAGAGGTATAGCTTGTCATTACACTGATTTCCCACCAAGCAAGGTGGAGATTTTGCTTGCTTTATTGTAGAGAAAAATGAAGCTCTAATGCTACATGACCATGAGCCAGCTAAACCTAAGGCAAGCCTAATGTATTACAGTCGAGCCAGAAAAATCCTACCTACAGTATCCTCTGGCACTACTTTTTAAATTTCTCAGCAGTGGGAGGCAGAGACCAGGGTTTCATTTCTTTTTTATCTTTCTGTAGTATACATTGTTAAAAACTATTTCTGACAGACTAATTTTTATGAAGTTTATTAGTAGTAATTGCTCTTATATTCTTTTGAAGAGCCAAGGACTCTTAATCGTTCTCAATTTTGATATAATTGTGGAAAATAAGATTTCATACAGCCCAGGAAACCAAGTTTGAGTGACCTGATTAGCAGAGAGAAAGCAGGGCTTAAGTTCAATAGCTCAATGTGTAAAAAATAAGCGAATTCCAAGTGGTAGTAAGAGGAAAATGAGGAGAAAAATGGATTTGAACAATGCTCATATAATCTCTGCATGAATGTACCAGGCAGTGGCCAAAGGAAGATCTGCCCTGCACTGTGGCAGGGCTGTCACCGGCTCTCAGTGACTGGTGGGGACATCTTGCCCCGACTGCATGAGGACCCTGTACCCCACAGAAGCAGGCAGAACATGTGCGCCTGCCTCTGTCTCCCTGAGGGGAGCACCAACCATAGCATTCCTGGACCATCAGGGAGAGATCAGACATCACAGAGATTTCGAGACACAACTCTGAAAAAGGGGTGACACGACCAGGCCACACACATGAAACCTTGTCAGGCACCCGGTGTCCTGGGCCTGGCCTCCCACCAAGCCTTTACCAGGGCATGCGCTCAGGCTCTCTCCTCTGGCTCCCCCTCCCTGGCTCCATCAGTCTCTCCCCAAGGACGAAAACCTCACCCCATGCATGGGTGGGTTCCACAGACACCTGTGTCCATCTCCACCAACATCTGCTCTTCCAGGATAATTAGACAAAGCTCTTCCTCATCTTCTGACCCTGGAAGGAATGCTCTTCCCATGTTGGGCTCTTGCGCCTTTCCATTTCCCTTCCGGATAGATCAATTGTCACATTCCTGGTGATAAACACAATTTTTTTTTTTTTTTTTTTTTTTTATGTAGTGGATTAAAACATGTTTTCATAAGCACATGTGTTACCAGATTCTTACTTCATCATGTGTTAGGCTGGTGAGCTCCGCATTATGTGCAAACTGTGTCAGACCCCTTGCCTGCTCCAGAGCTGTTATACTTGTGAGTTTGCTGTGAAATTAAGTGCAACAGCACACATGCGGTCTTGAGACACGATTGTGCCTCATGCGTGTCCAATATTAAGTGAACATAGCTATCAAACCATTTTAAACTTTGAAGAATGATGGCTTCATAGTTCTTGCGGTATTTTTTAACATTCCTTAATAAATAGGGCTTTAATTTTGCAGAGCAGACTAACTTTACAAGATTACAGCTCAATTGTATATTTGATTTTTAATGTATTTGGTACAGGGTGTCACTACGTGGCTCAGGCTCATAGTGCCCCTCCTGTTGCCAGCCTCCCCAGTGGTGGGATTTCAAGCACGCGCTTGATGGCCAGCTCAGTGTGCCCCGGAGTAGGGCTGGAATGGCATGTGGTGCCCTGAATCAAACCCTGGTCCTTGCACTTGCCTAAGCAGGCATTTAGTTCAATGACCTATGTCCCTGGCCCCTCGATATGTATTTAATTCATTAATTTATATTTATCTTTATGATTCAAAAGCGGTACATAAATTGGAAAACTAAGCTAAATATCAGTATGCAAATGTCAGTAAAGAACCGTGTATTTCCATAAACAGAGAGCTCCATCTGGCATCCGCAGGCAGCCTTTTCTGTCTCTTGGGCTGCTTGCCTACATCCAGATATTCCTGAAATAAACTTCTAAGGAGCAAAAATAATCAGAGAAAACAGCTTTCCTACACTGATGAAATGCACAGCGAGATGCAGGCTGACCGAAAAGATTTTTTTAACTTCTGTAGGGAATGATCGGGGAGATTTAGCTCTCAGCAAAAGTGGTTCTTTTCAGGAAGATGATATTATTGATAAGCGTGGAACAAAACTATGCATAGAGCTATGAGTTAGTGAAGGTTAAAGAGGAAAGTAGGTATAAAGGCAAGGGGACTGACTATTAAGTGTGACAAGTTTGGCATTGGGTTTATTTTTTTAATCTTTTGGAGGGAGCAAAGTGCTCTAATATCTGATACATCTAAACACCAGTAATAGAGTGATAATAACACCCAGTAGTTGGAAGTATCACATTCCCCAAACTTTCTTTTTGTAACTTGGTTCAGTGTTCCATCTCTTAGGCTGTATTTGGGGCACAGGGCTGACCTACTGCTTCGGGGTGGAGGGGTGGTGCTGAGGTTCCTGGGCAACACCTACCTTGGGCCCGTCCCTCATTGACCCCTCCCTTTAGGCACTGGTTACTGAACTTTAAAGCACTGAGAAGGTTATCTTAATACCTGAAAGAAATGCAGTAAGATTGTTGCTCACCCCTTAAGAATTTAATTGATGAAACAGTGAATGTACCATTGAATACTGAGGTTGAAAGTAAAAAAAAGAAATGTAAAAGGAAAGGAGAGAAAGACAGACAGACAGACAGACAGACAGAAAGAAAGAAAGAAAGAAAAGGTAAAGAAAATAGAAGAAAAGAAAGATTAAGAGAAAGGGTAAGAGTGGGTCACTGCATGAGTCCCAGAAACCAGTTTCTTCTGCAGGAGGAAACAGTGAAGATATCAAGGCCTGGACTTCACAGGTAGATATGTGACCAGACAGATTAGAGAAAGGGGCTTAAAGGTGAACAAGTATGCAGGAGGTGTGTGTCTCCAGTCTGTATGATCCTTTCATATGGCCTACCTTTAAAAAAAAAATGAGTCAAGACTTGAAGTATTTTGCTCAGTTTTCTTCTTGCCTTGATAGTTTGTGAAGAGAAATCTGCTGTTATTCTAATGAGTTTTCCTTAAAATATGATCAGTTTCTTTTTTATAGCAGCTTTTAGTATACTGTTCTTCTGCTGTATTTCTGGGACCTTGATGATATGTCTAGGTGTGGTTTTAATTGGGTTGATGTTATTTGGAGTTTTATATGCTTCAGTTACCTGAATGTCAGATTGTTTCCCCATATTTGGGAAGTTTTCTGCTATTACTTCTTCCCATATTCTTTTATATCACTTGTATTGACTCCTTCTTTCTTATTTATGCCTACCAAATTCCAACTCAGACTGCTATATCCTGCAAAAAACTCTTTCAAATATAATGGAGAAGTGAAATGCTTCCACGACAATGAACAAGTAAAGAATTTCATGGTAACTAAGCCAACCACACACAAACTACTAAACGATATTCTAGAGAGGGATCGAAATGGCCACAACTCCATGAAAGAAAATGGAAAGAACCCACCAAATAGGGCAAACAATTAAACACAGGAGAAAAAGAGGTATACAACAGCAGTCTTTCAGTGATTCATATACAGCAGCGAAATATTTCCGTTAGCATACTCTACAAATGGACTTCTTCTGCACCCTACGGGTCATGATTCTGGCAAATGAAAGGTAGATATCAAGAAGATAGCAGTAGCTCAGTCCCACAAGTGACAACTGGCCACCAGTAAGCATCACAAACACTGTCTACATCCGTGACATACTAGAACTTTGTATGATATCCTATCCCCAAATGGTTAGAAGTGCTCGTCATATATTTGCCATTCCAGTATTTATATTTTATTCTTAGTAATTCTTTACTATCATGAAAACTTTTTTCTTAGTTGAATTGTGTTGAAATATTTAATTTTGAATTAATTTTCTGAATATTTTTTAATCTTAATTTTTGTTTCAAGATTTATATTGTATCTTTGCTTGAGGGTCTACTTAGAGGACATATTATGATATTTTCTCCTAGAATTAGAAACTTTAAAGAGTATATTTCCATTTCCATTGACTTTATATTACTTCTTCCTTGTCTTTTACACACAAACACACACACCACACACATACACAATGGATCTTGTTTTTCTTTCAGCCCTTTGAATTAATCTAGTTTCTTACAGACTTGCTCTTTTTTTCTAATGTGGAATAAGATGGTATTTAATTTTGCTCTTCCATAGCTAATCTTTTAATATATATGTTTTAATGATTGTTTCTCTTTATAATTAGCTTTGGACAATTTCATTTTAGTGTGTCTGGGTAACATTTTATTCAAATTTCTAGTGCAATAGGTTCATTGTTCTTAAAATGTGCTATGATTTCAACTAAATTCAGGAATTTCAGGGGCAGCGAGATGGCTCAATGGTCTAAGGCACTTGGTTAGAAAAGTTTAGGCAAGCTCAGGGACCATGGTTCGATCCCCAGTACCACATGTTGTGCCAATCCCACCCCTAGGGCAGGCTGAACCTGCTATACCTATGAAAAATGAAAACTATATATATATATATATATATATATATATATATATATATATATATATATTCACATACATATTCACATATATATTCACATATATATATGAAAAATAAAAATGAAAGGAACTCCAAATCTTTTTTTAAAAATGAGACAATTAATGAACGATCAACATTTCTCTGTTTTTGCCCAAAACGAATTTTTCCCACCACCCCCAAGCTCTGGAGCTCAGGCCTCTGACCTTGGACCCCCCACACGGCCAGCCCCGAACTCAGCGCCACCACAGGGCGCATTCAGGAGGCCGAGCCCCAGTCCCGCTCGCTATCCAGAGCTTTTCCAGTATGTTGGAGGACTCCATTGCCCCCTGCCTCTGAGGCAGTGTAGCCACGAGCTACACGTGACTCTGTGTTGCAGTGTCACTAATGCCACCTAGGAATACTGTTTTCCATTTTAATTAATTAGAATTAAGTAAAGGGGTGCAGCTCGTGGTCACTTAGCATTGCACAGAGCGAAGTTACCCAGAGTCACCCTTGTAGAACAAAGAAACGCTGCGTGAATCCGATGCACAAAAGGATTTCCTTTGTGAAACCCATCGGCCAGGGTGTTTCCTGTGGTGCCTGCTTATGTCCACTCCGTGCAGGGGTCAGGGGATCTACCCGCACCACCAGTGCCTGCTCAGTAGAATACACAGAGACAACTAGCTCCCTGGAGTGGGAGGTGCCAATGGAAGGACGGGTGGCTTGTGGCAAAGCTGGGGGAAGCGCCCCGTCCGGAGACACCTGACGGCTCATGATGAGCTCCAGGCAACAGAAAAGAGAGAGGTGGAAACATACGGAGTGCACGTTCCTACCTACACCTCCCAACCACAGGCTTTCACATAATTTCATTGGTCGTTTCCCGGACAAAAGGTGAGTTCCCTTCACACACAGTATGTGCTTCGTGCTCCCTCCATTGTGTAAGCGTCGCTTGTGTTTTAATCATTAAATAAAATACGTAAAATTGCAACCTCGCTGCCAAAATTTATTACTTGGACAAGACTGAGTTTGAGGAAATTTATTGCCATGATGTCACCCAGGGTTTATAATTTATAAGACTTTGGATTAAACATCAGCACGGTTATTATTTCCTCTAATGCCGTCCTTCACCACAGCCTCGTAACATTCAGGAAATCCACAAGACAAAGAGAAAGAGTAATCTTGAAAGCTAAAAATAGTTGCTGAAAACTGATGCAATCGTGTAAGAAAATACGGTGCAATAACTTACATGACCCGTTCAGGGTATCTGCTAAAGCAATCAGAGCCCGTGCCGCTGGAGTTGTGTTCAAGCAGTAGAAAGAACGCAAACTGCTTCAGCTCAGGACAGACAGAGCAGCCATGCGCCTGGGCCCCGGGGCTCAGGGGCCAAGGCAGGAGCTCTCTGTGGCTTCAAACGCATAGTGAGATCCTGTCTGAAAGTAAAAGAAAAAGACAACAGCAAAGGCCACGTTCGTGAGTCTTAGGTTGTTCCTGATTATTTCTGAGTGTGAACTATTACCTGGCCAAAATAGCACAGGACTTGGGAGCAAGGAGAACTCAAAGGGCTTTCTCTGTAGACCCAGTGAACTATGGGATCTATCACACAACACAAGTCAGCATATGGACGCAGGCGCTTTCACAGCGGCGCAGTGGCTCGTCAGGAAATGGAGCACCAGCGGCGCTCTTCCCGGTGCTAGCAGTGGATACACCAAGCATGCTAAAAGGACTCCCTTTCGGAAATTCATGCATATTTTATTTGGTATTCTTATATTTTACTACACTCCAAAAAATATTTTAATAAAGAAACAGCTATACTTCTTTTCAAAATGTTGCATATTAAATTATTTTTTCTGCTTTAAATGATATTTTTCTTCAAAATCTCCTTTGAGCTGTCGCTTGCCCAGCCAAGGGAGAGAGGACAATTTAGTACTTGCTAAAGCATTTGCATAGCATTAATACCTAGCTTAATTTTTACGAATGAAGCTGCGAGCAGCCATTTTCCCCTGTGGCAGGAGGGATTCTGGTCTGTGGGAGACAGAATGGTTTCGCTGTAGCAAATATAGTCAGCAGAAGTGCAGAGAAGGTGTTTTGTGAAGGCGTTCTCACTCTGTCAGACGTACTGCTCAAGGTGCGTTCACATCAGTTGTGAGGTTTGCTTGTCCTGGGAGGGAGGAGGAAGCAGAGCCTCAGGAGGGGCCCTGAAAGCCCAGCGCTCCCAGGCCGAGCCGGCAGAGCGCTCGGTGCTGCCCAGTGGCAGTACTTTGGATCCCACCTCGGGCAGGAATTGTACACTCCAAACATGGGTGCGAGAAAGATGTCTGCTTCCTGTTGCGTTCGGAAACGAAGTTTACGCCGTTGCATTCTCTCTCCCGAGTGAGCAGAAAGGAGGGGCCGTTTGCTTGGCTTCTCTGTGGAATCACGAGGAATGGGCAGCACTGAGGCTTGATAAGAGTGCCACGGGGCAGGGAGACCCCGAGTAGCCATAAGGGAGGTGATTAACTTAGTATTTATTTATGGAGTTTTTGAACATAAGGAAGGAAACGTCTGAACGTATTACCTGACACCGTGACGAAGAATCGTTTTCATCTTCTCGTGACCCAGAACCAATGTGCTTAACCTTTCTTCCTGTGAAGTCGAAAGCTTTACATTGTAAATCAAATACTACACGGGGCTGGGGGTCCTTCTCGTCTACCTCGGCGTTCTCTGATTAGCTCGGACACTCGATCCCAGCCCTGGGGCCCCTTTCTTGGGCAGGAGGGCCTTGTCTGCATTTGCCGGTGTTGTAAAAGGCCTCGTGAGTACAAAAAGAGCAACAACGTTGATGAAAATATTTTCCAACACATCATCTTTTCTCCCTTCTTCCAACCTAATATACAGGTGTTTGTAAAAATTTTAAAGCATTTGTTTTAGTAGGATGTATACTTTTTCCTTATTTCATGATTTCAAAGAAAATACACACACACACACATATGTATATATGTATATATATATATATATATATATATATATATATATACATAGATATAGATATATTTGTTAGCGGCTGGGGAGATAGCTCTGTGGCACAAGTGCTTGGCTGGGCAAGTATAAGGTTGTGAGCTCAAACCCTAGTCCCATAAAAAAAAAAAAAAAAAAAATTTCCTTGGGGCCAGCAAAATGATTCAGTTGTCTAAAGCACCTGCTTAGGAAAGCTTGGGCAATCACGGAGACCACAGTTTGGCTCGCAGCAACACATGCTGCGTCAGCTCCACCCTCAGGGCAGTCTGAGCTGCTCATAACCATATATATATATATATATATATATATATATATTGGAAGTTTCTTCTTATTGACATATGTCAACAACTTACATGATATAGTTGCAATGTTTGAGTATCTATGATAAATTACATTTGTGTACGATTTCAGCATTGTTCAACTTCAATCTCTTGAATAATACTTCTTTCATATTATATTCAGAAATTGCACAATAAGCATAGGCATTTACTTTTAATATTATTCCAGGATAATTTTTTTCTTTTTTCATGTATTCAATACAGGGCCTGCAGGGTCTACAGGGCCTCACTGTGAAGGTCGGACGTGCAGTGATTCTCCTGTTTTCAGCCTCCCAAGTGCTGGCACTAAAGGCTCTCGCCACCACACCTAATCACCATCTCAGTGCACCTCGAGGGTGGGGCCAGCACAGCAGGCCTCGGATCAAATCCCAGGATGCCGAGCACTGCCAAAGCAGGCACTTTAGTCCGCTGAGCTGTCTGGCCAGCCTACTGCAGGATAATTTTGATATAATTAATAAAATAAAATTCAATAATATTTGCTTTTTTCCTACATTAAAATTATTCAGCGCAGGGACCAGGGTTTGATCCCTGGCTCCTGATGCTGGTCCAGCCCCACTGTCTAGGTTCACTGAGCCAGAGACCAAGTCTGGACATGGTGGTGCACGCCTGTAATCCCAGCTCTGGGGAGGCTGAAAACAGGAGGATCCCTACAAGTAAAAGCTGTATAGTGAGATCCTGGACCATACATAAATGAAAAAAATAGCTAGCTGGCTAACTAGATAGATAGATAGAGAGAGAGAGATAGAGAGAGAGAGAGAGAGAGAGAGAGAGAGAGAGATAATAAATTTTGCAAACCTCCTGTTAACTCTTTCAGAGTAGATATTCTTATGCCCATTGGGTTTTGGGGCTGGAGGCTTAGAGATGTAGAGTACTGACCAGAGGTTCCGCTTCACTCCAGCTGGACTCATACCCACTCCTCACCCTCCCAGGGTGCCTTAGGCCTGTTCTGAGGAAGCACATTACCGAGCACAGGGTGCAGGTGAGCCTGGACCAGTGTCCACAGGGCTGGGGCAGCCGCACAGCAGACGTGGATCCGGCAGCGAGCCAAGGCATGGGAGCACTGCTGGCACTTCCTGTGCACTTCCTGCCTAATTCGGAGGATACAGAGGAGTCATAACTTGAAACGCTGCCATTAGCTCCATCAGAAATATTAAGCACTGAGTAAGTGGTCCTCACCGACCATAAAAGGGGCGCCACTTCCTGTTCTAGAGAGATAGAAAGATATGTTTATGTGAGTAGGAGAGACCCTGCCAAAAAAAGCTGTTTTGGTTCAGATTGTGGACAAGTTAATGTCTACTGGGGAAGCATACTTAGTCTTCCCTAACTAATTCCCAGGCACCTGAGTCTGAAAGCACAGGCAGCAACGTCGCCAAGAGTGAGCTGCTGTCGCACACAGGCAGCAGACGGCCACGGTGGGGTGAGCGGGCTACCTGCTCAGCACGGTGCTTGCTGCCTTGCTGCCAGCCACTACCCTGCTGCGGATCTGAGCATGCTTTCGAATGCAGTCAAAAGTTCTCTCCTAGCCGGGTGTGGTGGCGCAGGCCTGTAATCCCAGCGCTCGGGAGGCTGAGGCAGGAGGATCGGTGCGCGTTCAAGACCAGCCTGGGCTACAACAGTGAGCTCAAGGTCAGCCTGAACTGTATAGGAAGACCCTGTCTCAAAAAGACAAAAAAAAAAAAAAAAAAACACTTTCCTGTCTCTGCAAGTCAGGCCCAGCAGAGCAGGCTTCCCCCAAGCACTAGTGAGCCCTGTGCACTGAAGGCACCACCAGGCCCAAGCCCACCCGCAGAGTGACGCTTCCCTCCCAGAGGGCCAGGGCAGGCTGTATTCCCTGAGGTACTCGAGGGCTGCCTGGTAGCTAGGAGTTCAGGGGTTCACGTGAGGTCCAAAATCCTGCCAAGCAGCACGGAGGGAGGACAGAAGAGGCCTAGGCTACTAGCACCTCTTCCTAGACAGCACCCCCATTAGCCAGGCAGTCTGAGGTTCCACCCACGTGCCAGTGCAATGCTGTGCTGGTCTCTGTCAAGTTAGACACTGGGTTCCTTTCCTTCAGCTTAAACTCATTTCTTCAGGAGTCCCTGAGCTAGATCATGGCACCCATGTCTGCTCATGCCCTCCCTGTACCACGGGCCTCAGCCTGTCCCTCAGCGTTCCTTTCACACTCCGACTTGCATTGTGCTCCACTATCTCTATGACAATAATAGTGGCTTTGATCCACTTAATTGATATTGTCATCCCTGATGCTTGCACCCATGGCATCCTGTGGCTATTCAAACCCTCTCTCAAGTCCAGGCTTGGTAGTGTGCTCCTCTAATCCCAGCACTTGGGAGGCAGGAAACAGGAGGATCACTCTGAGTCAGAGCTGTGTAGTGAGACCCTCCACCAAAAAAAAGAAATCTCTGGTTAGCGAGCACATCACGATGAGCATTATGAGCACTTCCTTTTGTAGATATATGAAATTCCTCTTTCGTTTTAATCTACAGGACAACATTTTTAAACTGGAGGACTCACATTTTGAAAACGGCCGAGGGAAGAGTCCGTACGACCCCAAAGTGCTGACGGCGTCTCTTCTGATAGGTATGTTGTCCGCAGCCAGGCAGAGCGAAGCCCTCTGGAGAGGCGCCCGCATGCATGCTCCGGCTTTGGTCTACTCGGAGTCTCCTTTGTTAATCACAGCTCATTACAGGAGGAGAACACCGGTGACAGACTCACGTGTTTTAAAGATGCTGAACGACCCTGAATGCTGTTTTAGTTCTGAAAATGCCGTCTGATTCTTCTTCATCACAAAGCTTTCATAGCGTCTTTAAAATGACCTCCGTGTTTCTGCATCCTCATTTGAGCATGATTTATGTTAAAATAATTGATTTTGAATTCATGAAACAAGGTGTTTAAAGAATTTGGAGAAATAGTGTGAAGAATGCCATTCAGGTCTGCCTTGAGTCGGGCCAGGCTTGGTGTGGCCTCCCTGGTCACAGCAGGCTCCCTCAGCATGGGGCAGGGCTTAGGGACAGCACTTTGTATCCCCGGGAGCGGGATCCTCCTGCTCTCTGGATGAGCCACGCTGAGGGACGCTCCCTGTGTCCACGTGGGGTGCTTTGCTCTCTCTCCTTTTTGCCGTTGATGAAGCAGGAACCCAACATTTTGCACGATTTTCTCTACCATTTCCCGTTACCGTTTCCCGCACCCTGGCTCTCTGCTTTCCCCTTCCCCCAGCAGCACTACAGATGGGAAGGAAATGCCTGGAATGCTAAGTGCTTCTTATACTAAGATGGGAGTGGGTAGAAGGAGGAGGAAGGTTGTCTCTGTTTTGAAAGGCAGTGAAGATTCTATTGGTATATTCTTTTGTCTATCTCTAGGTTATAGTTACATAAATGAGTTAAATAGATAAACAAACAAAAGTGATCCATCAGGAAGCAATTTTCCCTCATTCCCCTCCTCGTCTCTCCCTCCCTCTCTGTTCCTCCCTGCCTCCCTCCCTCTCTCTATTTCTTTTTCTTTCTTGCGAATTGCTCTCTTATTTTGGTTGCGTTTGAGCTCACAACAGCATATAAACATTCGGGGTGATGATTTTTGCCCCTACATATTTCTTCTCCATAATCAGGTGTAAATTATGTGCGGTTCCTCCTGACCTTTAAAATAGAAATAGTAAGTATTTCATAACACAATAAAAATACTAGTGAAACTCATCAAGTATAAAATTGCTAGTGGGATTTGGAATAATAAGCCTAGGTTTATGAAATTCAGTTGTCTGTAATAAGATCATAAAGTTTTTCCTTTTTATCTTATAAATAATATGTTTCCAGTCAATAATTAAAATACTAGCCACATTATCTACTCCAACATTTGCTTTATTATCCATGCATTTCATCAAGAATAAAAACATTGCAGCCTAAATTATTGGTTTTATTGCTTTTCACCTTTAGACAACTTTACTCCCCTTGATCCATTCAGACAGCTTCTTAAGAAAAGCATGAACAAGAGCAAGTACAGCTCCTTTAGAGCCTGTGCAGTTTCTCCACTCTTGAGGTCCCAGCATGACCGCAAAGTCCTTCCTCTGGAGTTGGCTTAGATTGGAAATGTGTCTTAAACCAAGTGGCAGAGCCCTGCTTTGTCCTACCTTCCAGCCTGAATTTATTTAAATTGCACACTGAAAAGAGACTGGGCTTTCTTTAAAATACATGACGCACAAATGTGTCCAAAGCAGCTGTAGCTTGTGGCATGCTCCTCAGCAGGGATTTCTTGATTATTTATTGTAATATTCCTAGAGAAAGGATGATGACAGTGGGAATTGCGTTGTCCCGCGGCATGCAGCTGTGCGGGGGCTGCGGAGGCCACGAAGCACCGCGGCTTGTGTTTGACATCGAGCCCCCTTCCAAAGGGCTGTGTAGGTTAAAGGAAAGGAAAACACCGAGAAGAGAATTCTGGGTCTGAGAAAGGAAAATAGAGAAAAACAGCCTTAACGTGAGACTACAGACCTAACATACCGATGGAGCAAGATAATTGAATAACTGCTGAGATATAAAGCGCTTATTGACAAGGCTAAAAACAGAATTAATTTCTGAGTATTCAAAGAGTAAGATACTGAAAAGGGAACAGATCATTATGGGTCCCACAATACCTCTCAAAATATCTCAAGTCCATTTTAATTTGAGCTCAGTAACTCCTTAAATTGAGGTCATGTGTTGCCTTCCTAACTGGGTTATAAATTATTCTTTTCACACCACGTTTAACCCAGCCCAGAGTTTTCCTTGGCATTTTTGTAGACTGCTTTACATAGAACGTGCATTAATTTAATGGAGCTTTTACACAAACATTGTCCACAACACTTCTGAAATTTTTAGGAACACAGGTTTTAGAGAGCTGTCTCTGAGATTCTCCTCTTGTTCTTTGTATATCTCAGAATAACCATTAGCAAGACCTATCACCCCATATAATTCAGACATAGTTCCCTCAGTCAGCACAGAACATGGAAACTGTAACATGGTTCCGAACTAAAAAATAAAATTCTAGAGCTGGCTCAAACCCCCATAACCTGGACAGATGGATGGATTTCTTTTGTGTTTTAGGATAGGGTCTACAGGGTCTCACTACACAGATCAGACTCACAGTGATCTTCTTATTTGCAGCCTCCCAAGCACCGGGATTACAGGAGCACACCCCCACACCCAGTGTTAGTCACCATCTCAGTGCATCCTGGGTCCCCGCATCTACCTAAGCAGGTGCTTTGGGCCACCAAACTATCTGGCCAGCCCTTGGATAGATGAAACTTGACAACAAGCATTTTTCGTATTCTGAACCCAACACAAATTGGTTTCCACCACCAGCAAACTGTAGCCAAAACATTCAATCTGCATAAAGAATGAAGGTTTAGGATAACTTTCTTCTAAATGCCATCAGCTTCTAAAATGGCAGCCGAAGAAGCTGTGCACCCCCATCCCCCACTGCCCCCTGACAGCAGAGCTAAGTTCCCAGAACCTAGAGCGTCCCTTCAGTATTTCCAGTCACCTTAGGAAAGTTACTTTTGCCAGCCATCTCCTTTAGCGATGATAATTTTTTCAATAAGAAACGGCGCTAGAATGTGCCTTTAAACTATTTCTGGTTTCTGCCACCTGCGAAGATTTTTATGATTTTCCCTTTATTAAAGATAACGGCTGCTCCCCATCACAGGACAAATGCCAGGTGTGAACACAGCCCAGGAATAAACCTGGTGTGCTCCACGCTAATTAAGTACTAACTCACATTTTCAGGGTGCGAAAGAAATGCTCAACTTGAGGGAAGTTACATGGCCTTATTGAAATCGTTTCCAAGCAAGGCATCAGTAATGCTCGAGAAAAACTCCACGACAAAATTGGGCGGGAAACAAGCCCCGAGGTTGGGGATCTTCAGCGTAGGACTGCATCTTCAAGCTGGAGTTTTCTTTTCTGGGAGGAGCACAGTTTTACCCGAAGGAGTACTTTCCTGGAGGGCAGGAACAGGCAGAAGCTGCTTAAATTAATTATCACCGAGAAAGCTATGGGGGCGCTCTGAACCTCAGTTCTCCTAAGCCATGCTGCTTCCACGAGCTCGCTGGGAGAGTGCGTGCAGGGAGACAACGCGGTAACACGCTGCCACTTGTGCACGTGCGCCTTTCTGAGGCTATGTGAAGCAGGAGGAGCAAACCGACAACCCGGGAAAGTGGCGGCAGTGGTCCCCGAACCCTCGTACATTTCATAGTCTTAACTTTGTGCCTTGGTTGAGCTTGGAATTTTGCCTTGTTCAAGAAAAAAAAAAAAGTTACTAATAAAAGAATAATGTAAGTCACAGAGCTGGCATATCTGAAGTATAGAGCCAGAGCTCAATGGGTATAAAAATGTAAAATCATTTCCACTGTGAGAGAAGGAGAGGACGAGACAGAGGGAATGGGGATGAGAGAGAGACAGAGAGACAGAGACAGAGAGACAGAGAGAGAGACAGATGGGAGACATGAAATTCCTCTTCGTGACCTGTGTTTCTAATCTCTGTGTGGCCCACATTACCCAAGGTGTTAAGGACACAATACCTTGCTCACCAGGCTTATTGGTTCCTCTCAATCTGCACCCCTTCACCTGCCCCAGCAGCTCCACCAGGAAATGTTTTCTGGCCATCTCGTCTCTACTCCCCACACCCTTCTCAGGAATTGTAATCTGATACTTGGTTTGGAGCCCTGCGCAGAGAGCCTAGAGCACCTGTGAACTTCAGTTTTGAGTGGAGCGTCTCAGGAAACCCAGCCTTGATGGAACCCAGCTCACACAGCTCTCAGAGAAGAATTCTGGGCTTAGTGCCAGTTGGAAAAGTCACAGCTGAGTCACACAGCCATTTTCACTTTTGACAGTTTCTGGATGGTTGCTTCCTTCTGTTGGGACCAATTTCTTAGTCCAATCTATTATTAAGATATCAAACTCCAATGTGATTTTGTTTTACCAGGCAAGATCATGTTGTACCAACTTTTAAAGATTAGGTGGGACAGACTGACAGCCACTTTTGATGTATGTAACAATTCCTAGCGGTGATTCAGGTGCACACTACCATGCCTGGTTTGGGGCTGGCAAGTTGCCACAGAGGTTCAGGTTTGGCACAGCATGCATTACTGGGCATGGAACTCGGGACCTTGGGCTTTCAAGGCAGGCACTTAGGCCGCTGAGCTGTCTCCCCAGGCCCCATTCTGACTTTTGATTGAGATCTCGCAACACATTTTGTAGGCGATGAGACCCAGTGCATAATCTAAAGCTTTTAATTTGCCATGGGAGAAAGGACACAAGGCTTCCTCCCACCAGATGTTCCAACAGGAACATGCTTAAAACTAGCATGTCTTCCACACGTATTTTAAACGAACACTCACAGGTGAAGAGAAGTCATCACCTGGTGTTTAAAAATATGTCTATATCTATTATTGAGTGCAAAAATATAGAGCATGAACCCTAAGAATGTTCCAGGATAAATATAGAGATTCTGCAGAGATAGTAGGTGCTGAACGACTGCAAAGTGTTTGAAATGAGCAGGCGGCGTGTTCGTAGCGTACCTGTGTACTGGCAAAGGCTCCTCCCTACCTTTTGCTCAGGTAAACTATCACCGTGCCACACTTAAAGAGAACACACCAGAGTCACACGGGACATTTCACTGGACGAAGAGAGCGTAGGTCCCCTTGGAGTTCTGAAGAGACTGTGGTATGAGGGTCTGCTCCTGGCTGGGCTAGGGATTAACCCTCAGCCCTTGGCTAACTGATACGCTGGGAGCCTGGGTGAGAATTCGGTACAAGCAGGGTCTGAAGGCGCCTACCACCCGGTCTCTACCACAGGGCTGGCTTTGGCGTGGACCACTGAGAACATCCCCTGCATATCTCGAAGCTCTTCTTCGTCAGGAAAGACAGCCTATGAACAGAGAATATGACAGAAGGCCTGCGAGTGCGGGGACCTTCCCAAAGGCATCTTTCCGGGAAGGGCCCCAGACATTTCTCCCATTTTCCTGGTAGGAAAAGCAGTGAGAAGAGGCTGACCTTCAAGAAAGACTGAAGTATCACTTTTTTAGGCATCTTCTCTCTGAAGATTTTTCAAACTGAAGATTGCAAATCGTTCATCTATTCAAATTTCAATAAATTCAGATTTGCTGTAAGAACTGTGAGTTACTTTACAAATGTTTACCATTTTTGATGTTTTGTTTTACAAATACAATAACTTGCTCCACACAGGAAGAGAATTATTATTATCTGGAAGAAATAAGATGCAGCGCTCCGTTTCCAGGGGAGAAACATGATTCTTACAACCCTCAGGGTCTTGCAGTACGGTGTAGCTCAGTGCACTTGGCCTGGCTTGGACCTCGGCCCCGTGTCTGCGTGGCTTGTGCCGTGACACAGGGACAGTGTCGCTTTCAATGTCGGTCTGTTGACAGCTAAGTGAGATAGGGGACAATGTCACAGCAGGGTGACCGCCTCACCGCGTGGGGTGGTGTCCAGGGTTCCAGCTGCCTCTCCCCCTGTCCTGTTTCTTTTCCCTTCTGTTCTTTGCTTTCCAGTTATGGCTGCTCCACCATCACATTTGGCCTGAGAGTTCATTCAGTGTGAGGCTCAACAGGGCAAATATCAGGGGAGTTTGGGGCTGTGCTAACAGTGGCCAAACGTAAATGCGTTTCTGCTGGACTAGCAGGCTGCACTGGGCTTACAGGGGCTGTGCGCCAGCTTGGGCAGAGTTACAACCTTTCTCTCACGCGATGCATTAAAAATAAAACCTCTTGAAAAAATTGGCAAGTAAAATATTGCTTCTTTCTAAATCATAGGATGAACTCATTAATTCAGATCCTACTGCATTAAAGCTATCTGAATGATTTCACTGCCATTAACATAAGTGATAGGCAGGACTTTACAATGATTTCTTACCTTTCTAAATAAGGTTGCTAGAGCCATAGTAGTTTACAAAAATGACACAAAATAATGCAGCGTAGTTTACAGTTTGCGTTCTCTAAGTTTCTCGCTGGTCAGAGTGGGAAAGGTTAACATGGCATGCTTTACCGGTCCTCCTGGGGTGATGTTTTGCTCCGATGGGTGATAGGAAAGAATGATCAAGAGCGACATGGTGGATAATGTCATGCAAAAGCCCCCTTACTAAGGATGTGGGCGGAGCACAGCGAGCCCCCTAATACAGAGAGCACATCTGCCTGGGTACATGCACCGGTGACCGGAAGCTTGCAGAGCGTGTTCTGTTGCCCCACTCGGTGCTACCCTGAGATGTTCTCTTGTCACCCCCAGATGGAGAGCTGTACTCAGGCACTGCTGCGGACTTCATGGGGAGAGATTTTGCCATCTTCCGGACCCTTGGGCACCACCACCCCATCAGGACAGAGCAGCATGACTCGCGCTGGCTCAACGGTAGGTTGGTGGAGAGGACCGTGTGGAGCTGGGGGCCCATGCTCAGCTCGCCAGGGAGATTGGTGGTGTGCTGCGCTCCTGAACTAGCAGTGGAAACTCCACAGCCAAGGGTGTGAGAATGCTGGGAAAAAGAGATTACAAATCAGGAAGGATTTGTTGTGTGCCAGTGCCATGGGGTGGTTCTCAGGGGTTCGCCGTGGGAAAAAAGAGATTTGGGTTGAGCTGTAGAAAGAAAGCAGTGGAAAAAGTGAGGCTCCTGGCCGGTCCCTCCTGGCAGGGCCCAGTCAGACCGCGCAGGGCAGCTGAGCCCCTCCTCAGAGTGCAGCGCACAGGGAGGGCGCGGCAGGCATGTGGGATGGCCACCCCTGCTAGGAGCACCGCAGTGGTGGCCTTCACCTTGCAAGGTCTTCTCTTCAAGATTTCTCTTACTCCATCTCTCATCTTCCCAAACCTCCTCTCCTGTTTTATAGGTGAGGAAACGGAGGACAGCATATTTTCTGCCCTTCTGGTACAAGATTTGTAACAAAACCCAGTTTCCTAAACTTCAAAAACACTGGCTTAACTACTCTAAGAAGTAACTGAGGGGCCGGAGAGATAGCTCAGTAGAATGAGCACTTACCTGGCAAGCACAGGGTCCTGAGTTCAATGTCTGGTACCACCAAAGAAAAAAAAGAAGTAACTGATATCTGTAAATCATTTTTTTTTCCTTTTATATGGTGCATAAAAATTCAGTGTAGCAGAAAGCATGCAAAATGTAAAGTTTAAAATGAATAATAATTTTGTTGTGATGTTTGACTTAGTGCACGTAATATAGACTATCCAGAGTTGGTTTCCTCTCTCGCTTATGCCCTCACACGTACCCCAGCAGTTATGACAGCGGCGCCTGTTATGCTGTCGTGGGGGCTATTACTGGATCATTAGGACCTGAATCTGCCACGGGTCTCAGGAAGTGAAGCTGCCCAGCGCCAGCCCCAAGTCTGGCCTCCACTGCTCTCACCTGGTTAGCACGACGACGTGGCGGCCTGCGGTTCACCTTTGTGTGGTCTCTCTCCCTGGAATCCTGCCTCACAGTTCGCCCCTACTTTTCCCTCCTGGAACCTCCAACCTACTTTTGTCATTCCCCTCTTTCCATGGTCGACTGAGAAAGATAACCCAACCTAGCCCCCAGGGAGACTGCAGGGCCTGAGATGCTTTTGTTCTATTCTACCTGGGCTCCAAGTGACAACTGCAAACATAACTCAGAGTCACACTGCCTCAGCCGCTGTCTCCTTCATCTTGTAGCAATTTCTCTGACTGTCCTGTTGTTTTCTGTGTTAGGGACAAAGTCACAGCTCTTGCTGGGATCATGTGACCCCGGCCTGCACATTGGTGTTCTTCCACACATTGTCCCAGTGACATTTCTTTTGCTGTCCCTGCCTCTTTTCTGCCCTGGGTTTCTTCCACTGGCCTTAAGTCCTGCTCCCCATCCCATGGAAAGCATTTTCTGCTGACAGTGCAAAGCTGCGTTGCTGTACCTCCAGGCCAGAGCCTGGCTAGTCCTCGGCTCCTCAGCGCTTCTCCAGCCTTGCTACTCCCAACCTGTCTTCCCCTATAAAGGCTCCTCCTATCCTTCTCCACGAGATCTCTAGGACTCTGGGTAGTTTTTTAAAATCAATCTCCTGCAGCATTTGGCGTGGGTCACTACCCCACTCTCCCAGTAGCCGCTTCTCATAGTGCCCCTTTTGCCCTACCTTCCCAAGACTGCCCTGACTTGGCTTTCGTTCCACACAGCTGCTTTGCATGCAGGCTTTTCCTTCCATTGCCCATGGCTGTAGTGAGCCAAGGATGCTGGACATCTGGTCTACCCCCCTCCCCCGATGGGAACGGCAGAGCTTGAGCAGAACCCAGGGACCCTGGGCATGGGCCTACCAGGGGCACTGAAGAGAAGCCTGAGTCCTTTCAGAAGACCCAGAAGACTATTTCATAGAAGCCGCTGTTCATGACCAAGCCCTGGCTGTGCAGGGTGGTCAGTAAAAATGCCTCCTTTCAAGACCATATCTGGTCTATGCTGAAGCGGAAATATTTGTGTGGGAGGAAAAAGTGTTTGCTTTTTTATTCAGCAAGAAGGCAACTTTGATCCACTCAGAGCTCCAAGGGCCATAGAAGGTCTCACTGTCTGCAAGAAACAAAATCTCATTAGGAGGCCGAATAAGGTAGAGGAGAGTACAGTATCCATTTCGTTTGTAGGGCTACACAGGAAACAGCCAACTAGAGAAGGCCGCTTTTATGTCATGTACTTCCATGTTGACAGCTGAGTCTGAGGAATTTACACTCTGGGAAAACGCAGCCATTGTCCGCGGCTCTGTTCTTCGTCTCCTAAATGTGTGGCTCATTGGAGAATTCCGCTATCCGTCTCTCCGCAGTGGGTGTGAGAACTGATTTTTCCAAATTAACGCGCAGTTCACATCTGACAGGCTGCAGAAACCAGACGAAGCTGCAAACATGTTCAAGATAGACCTGGGGACGGGGACTCGTAGGCCGCCAGGAATCAAATCCCACAGCACCGCACGGCAAAACTGGAAACCGTGTTTACGCACACATGCATAACACAAATGGGTTTAGAAGCATCTATGTAGACCGCGCAGCCACCGCTGGTGCCTGCGTGAGACGCCATCCTCTAGGACGCTTTTCCTGGAGCCCTTGGAGCCCCACAGTTAATTCTGGCGCATGCCCTGCCTTGCTCAAGTTTGAGCTGTCATAAAAATCAACTCAACTTCTTTAGATTTTTTTTTTTTTTTTTAGTTTTTTGTTTCTGTTACAGAAAAAAACTGTTTAGAGTTCTGGCATGATACAATTTTTATTTTGATATTAATAATGGGTTTGCATCATTTCCACAAATACTACATTTTACATATGCATAATAGTTTTACTATAGTTACAGGGTCAGCTTTAATAAGAAAGAATGGGATGAGGGTGCTTCTGGATAAGGAAGCCCAGCAGAACTGGAGGCACCGCTTTTCACATACTAACAGAAAACACTTTTTAAAGGATTTTCAGCTTTTCTTTCCTCCTGCCTCCCGTGCGCAGCGCATGACTCCGTCTACGTGAGAAGCCGGGTGCACAGCGTGTTCCCCTCACGCTCACGTGCCCCTCACACTCGCGTGCCCCTCACGCTCGCGTCCCATCCTGACCTTCTCTCTCCCCACCCGCCTCTTGGCCCCTCTTCCGTTTGCAACGAATCTGTCTCCTGTTTCCTGGGATCCACCTCTTAGTTACTTCTTTATTTATATTCTGGGTTTTCCATATAGGAAAACATTCTCATTACACTCAACCCGAATTTAAAGTTAGAACAAATTGATTTCAAGGATTATGCTCGTATGGTTTGATGTAGGAAAAATTACTAGCTTTTTCTTTTTTGTGTGTGCAACATAAATTATCTCGAGGGGACACAGCTCTACGCTGGCAATTTCAGCTTCCCGACAGCAGGGAAATCACTTTGTGCATAAATTCATGGGTAAGAAATGAACAGTGTTCTACTGTGATAACGGTGATTTGTTGACAGTCTGTGAAAGTACCTAGTGACGACGGGCGTCCAGCCTCGCTGGAGCAGAGGTGTGGCCAGCCCACGCTGACTTTCCTGTTTAACGGAGGCTGCACGCTGACGCTGCCTCTGTCTTGAGCATCACCAGGATGCTCTGCGCTGCGAAGGAAAGCCCAGAGGTTTGAAAGGAGATGGAATTTAGTGCTATTTCCTGTGACAGGAGAGTAATAACGCTCCCCACCTCCCACAGTTAGAAAAGAAACTGACCACACCACATTGCATCAAACGCTCAGGGAATCCACTAAATTACTGAAAAAACATGACCTCTCTCTAGCCTCACCCCACTTCCACAGGCTGGGCAGCCTCGGGAAACTTCGTCGGGCTCATTCTGGGAGCGGTCACATGTGAGGCAGGGGAAAAGGGTAGATGGAATCAGGGCTGAGCGCGTGAACCCACCAGGGTCCTTGAGCTGCACCCTGCCAGCAAGGGCAGACTTAATCACCACTCGGGAGCGTGCGCCCTGCTCGCTCAGCTCGGGAAGCCCTGCGTTCCGTTAGTAAAATTCCCAAAAGGATCGCACCTGTGGATACGCCGGCCTGCTGTGCGCTCTGTAATTGCAGTGGTGTACGAGTCGCCATCCTTCTTCCTGTCCTGCGACACCCACGCTGCGGCCGCCCCTGCTGGAGTCGGCGCGGCTTCCTCTGTGGTCACATACCAGGACACCGCCTATTCTCCTAGGACTCACAGCTCTCCACAAGAGGCACTTTTAAAGAAATGACACCAAGAACCATGACTACAAATGAACTGTGTGTGCATTCCGCTACCACGGCCCCAGATTCCTGCTCACGAATGGCGGGCGCAGCCTTTCGACTCCATCGTGTTTGCAAGCGTGCGCTATGCCAGGTGCCCGATGTGCTTTTCAGTAACTAAGCAAAAGGACCAGCCCTGCGTGCCGCCTTACTTGTCAGTGACATCTTGGGGTGGTTGCGCTGGCCTAGGTAAATCAGTAGCATTTTGCTGACCTGGTGAGGAAGAGACCCTGAGGAAGCCTGCCCTGTGATTACATGGCTAGCTCACACCGCAGAAGCCCCGGCGCCATCCAATAGGATGACCGCAGCAAAACAGCAGCCCTGTGGGCGCCGCTGCCCCCGGAGGAACTCAGAGGACGCCGCTGTGCCCAGTTCCTCAGTGGCATCTTCCACCAGGCCCTCTGCACTCACTCACTGGCAGGCGACTCTGGGTATGGACACACAGAACCACAGATGACGCTGATGACAGTTCGGGTTATTTCTCCTACATTTATGCTAAAACTTGCCTATGAAATATTCTAAGTATTCGTACCTATACTTACTTATATTACGCTTATTGTCATCTGTTGAGTGTTGATGAACTTATTTCCCAGAAAAATATTCACCTTGACTTAAAAAAAAAAAGAATGCATGAACATCTTAAACAAACAAATCCATAACATCATTCTGTTCTCTAGGGAGTGATAGGTTTAACAAAATTATTAAACGTACTTTTTCTTCTTCTTCTTTTTTAAAGAATTATTTTTTTTTCTTGTTTCAGAACTTTTGTTTGTTTATTTATTTTTGTGGCTGGCTCAGCCTGCCCTCGGGGCAGGGCTGGCGCAGCATGTGGTGCCAGGGATCGAACCGAGGTCCCTGCAGCCCCCCAAGCTTTCCTAAGCAGGCACTTTGACCACTGAGCCATCCTGCCGGGCCCCTACTTTTTCTTCTTGATGAGCTGAAAGTTACAAAACTATAAATTCACTTGCCCTCTCTTTTGTAACGTCCCTTTCCGGGAGCTCCTTCCTGTGTCACATTTCGCCTAAGAAGCCTTCAGTTTAACCAGCTTTGCTTGACATTGCACTGGACAAATCAGAAAAAGAACAGTACAAGCTTTAAAAAATGATAGCTTTGGTGTAGTCCTCTACAAAATTGTACCTGGGTGAAATGGTTAGATAGGTTATTTTAATATTTTTAAATGGTGAAATGATGTACAGTTATCCAGTGCAGCACAGTAGTCACAAACTGAGTCGCTTCTTTAACAATTTTGAAGAGAGCAGAAAATGGCAACCGTGTGCCTATGTTTAGTTAAGGTAGACTCACTTTTCAAATTAAAATTGGTGAAAACGTAGGAAGGAGGGAGGGAACAGCTTGGGGATGCGTTCAGTTAAAGCCAGTTCTCTTTTTCTTCTTGTTTCCAACCTTTCTCTCTCCGTCTCAGCATTGCCGTAATGCGCGCAGAGCCTCTCTCTCCCCGTTTCCTCTGTCAGCGTCACCGCTTTCGGGAGCCATGGCCTCCACAGGATTCACTGTTGACTGGTTAATCCAGCCTTCTGTGTGCAGTGACATCCAGCAGGAGATTTAGTGGCGAGGTGGACGCCATGACAATGCCCATAACCATGGAGTGCCCAGGCTCCCCGACGGGGCTCTCAAAGGCTTTCCCCCTGTGAAAGCAGAGGCCTGTTTGCAAAATAATTAGCTGCTGGCGGTAGCTTGATTGTTGACCCGGCATACGCAGAGTGGAAAAGCAATCAGATTAGTGCACTCAGGGTGAAGGACCAGCATGCATCTGCATGTGGCTTGCTCGGCCATTGAGGCTGTGAATGGACTGAAACAAATTCTATTCTGAGAAGCCCGGGAAGAGGTTAAGTATGATGAGCCTGGGGATCCCAACAGCAGGGACTTAAAGGGCTTTAGCCAGATAAAGCGGAATGGCGGAAGCCATCCCTTGAATTTTAATAGCGGGGCAGCTCGGGCCAGAGAGCCACTTGTTACATTGTAATCCTTCTAGGGGAGAGGAACGGCTAAGGATATCATTAAATATTCAATGTAGGCTGGGCACAAATGCCTTCAGAGACAACACACTGGAGTTTTTCAGGGTGAAAGATACTTACTTCAGTCTCTCTGCTGGAGATAATATCTAAGAGAAAAAGTGATAAAGGTACTATTTTTCCCTACTGACATCTGTTTGCAGACAGACCCCACTGTTGGGTAAGGTGCCATCAGCAATACCCAGTCAAAGGAATTGAGAGTCAAACAGAAATCTGCACTTGTGGAAATGTATATTCTGCCACTTAATTTTATCCATTTTAATCTGAACAATTACGTCTAAAAATGATGTACTCAAACTTAGGACAAAGCATTCTGGATGTAATGTTTGATTATTAAACATTGCCTTAATCAAAAAAGTTACTTATTCTATTTAATTTTATCAAATTACCAACAAGTTCAAGCATGTATAGGAGATGGGTCCAGAGTACTTTCTCATCCAAACTCATTTGTGTTTCTCACTTTAAAAGGACTATGAGCCAGGCGTGGTGGCTCACGCCTGTAATCCCAGCACTCGGGAGGCTGAGGCAGGAGGATTGGTGCGAGTTCGAGACCAGCCTGGGCTACAAAAGTGAGCTCAAGGCCAGCCTCAACTGCATAGCGAGACCCTGTCTCAAAAAGACAAAACATAAATAAATAAATAAATAAATAAATAAATAAATAAATAAATAAAAGGACCATGAGTCCAGGTTTCTCTGGCTGCCCAGTGCTTTGTCATCTAGCGCTATGATGTCCCCAGTATCAAAGCCTGGCATTATCAACTCACAGGGGCTCACTGGCCTTCAAGTTTGCCATTTTTTGTATCTAACCATCCCCCTTTTCTAGTGGCTTCGGAACGTCCCCAACTTTGCCTCCCCAAGCACACAGTGGTAGTCTGTGTCCATCCCGGGACCTAGCATCCTACTTCATACTCTGACCTCTGTGACATAAATCACTTCAGTGGACTTGCTGCCCAGGCCTGGAGTGACACTGTCTCCGGGCGCATCCCGGCCTGTCTGCAGCTCCTCCTGCAGCCTCTGGAATGATTTCCTCAGGAGTCCTTAAAAGGGCTTACCCCCATGTCCTGTTCTGCTTTTCTGAGGGTGCATGGGACATCTGCGTGCGGTGACGAAGAGAGTGCCCAATGGCCTGGCAGTGCCAGAGGTCACAGTGCTGCTGTCTGTGCGGCACCCTCTGTGCACAGCTGGACTGAAGGGATAACCTGACTTCCGGTCAGCCTTGCCTTTCTTAATCTGCCCTTGAGCTTTGGTTCTCCTTCGCTGATAACCACTGCCGTTCCACGAGGCATTTCACACTTTTGGTAGGTGGAAAATATTTACGTTTAGTTTAGACAAATGCATGAAATATTGCCTTCCATATCTAACAATAAGCTGCTGGAACAATATAATGAACAATAACGAAAGTTAGACTTAGTTCTTTAGTTCTAGTAGGTACAATACTTACCACTTAAACAAATAGAAAATTTCGCTTATCCTCTGAACATCGTCCCAACAGAATGGTTAAAAGAGCATTGCCCACCCCTTATCTGCTGTCACTCGTGTGAGGACTAGGCTAAGCAGTGTAACGCATCTGCAGAAGCGACTACTAACTTCAGAGACCAAAACATCACAGCAACAGAACCCAGTAGGTGTCAGCTGGTTTCGTTGTCTTCTGCGCAAGTTTAAGATGGGGACAACAGCGGCACCCACACAGGTCAAGTCAATCCCCAGGAGTGAGCTGCCCAGGGTCACAAGCTGAGCGGCTGCATTTCCTAGGAAATAACAAAAATGATCTAAAGGAAAGCAGCTGGGCGAGGGGGCAGCGGCCTTCGTCCTGCCCCTTGTGCTCCATGAAGATGCGTTTCACTTACAAGAACCGGACCACCCTTTGATTCCACAGCATAGAAAGGCTTTTTCCAGAGCTTTGTACCATGCTGTCTTAGTTACTTCTCTGTCATTGCTGACACCGAATACCTGATGCCCAAAATGAAGGAAGGAAAGGTTTATTTAGTTCACAGTTTGTGGAGGTTTCAGTGTGAAATCAGCTGGCGCCAGGACAGGGTGGTGTGGTGAGCAGCGGCGTTTGGAGGCAGCAGAACACAGCACAAGGGGCCCAAGCAGGCCTTCTTCCTGCCTGCTGTGGTGTTCAGGCCACCTGCCCCAGGGCGGGTCCTTTACTCCCATGCCACAAGGGCATCTCCTGCCCTCCTCTTGTCCAGTGTGAGGGTGTTTACAGAGTGAGGTCCCAGGCCCTGATGAGATGCTTCCTTAACCTTCTGAACTTCTCGCGTGGACACAGGGTAGTAGGGACCTTTATGGGAACGCCACTTGCTAAGTGGCACGTGTCAGGAGAGGACTACGCATGCTCTAAGCTGTGTATAAGGACTAGGTCCAAATTACAAGGTGGAGCCCCTCCATTGTTCCCTTGAGAGTGTCAGTGAGGAAGAGTTATGAAGGCCACGTCCCAGGCAGTGTTTGGGTCTCCACATGATTTAGAAAACCAGCCACGGAAAATCAGGTTGCCCCCCCCCCCTGCAAGTCTGTCCTGCCACATCCACCTGCCTCAGAGGTGGCTGCCCGTCCCACAGCCTGCTTGGGTCACATGCACTTCTGCATGTAAGGGCACACACCACTACGTAACTGGTGTCATTACTTTAGAGTATATTTATTCAGAGTTTTTAGTAAATGTAAAATTTAAAAACATACTCGAAGGCAGTCAACTTTTTAAATGAATTGTTTTGAATTACAAGTCACTATTAGTAGTAATTTTATAAATTCAATGTGTATATTTTCCATGAGTGTAGTTTTTATTACTTTGTTTAATGATTTGCTGCATGAAAGCTAGTTTTAGATTTAATGTAGGCCAATAGCACAAGGCACCCATCCAAAGCCTGTACCTTCAATATGGTTACCCGTTTGCCTAAGTTCATGCAAATCCAAACAGTGCTTTCGCTCCTATATTTACTAATGCAGAAGGATGCTCAGAGCGTTAGGATCAAAGAGGATGCCCATTTGTGCACTCAGGAAATCCCAGGAAGAATTGTGTAGGGAATTGTCATCCGGTTTAGTTCCCTTTTGGACACAGCCCTTTTAGCTGACCATTCAATAGGATTTCAGTGTGGCATTGTGTTCAAGCTTACACACTGCGCTGTGACCCCTTCATAGATGAGCGAGCTTTCATGTCTTTGCCCCTGGATGTTAAGTAATGTCACGGCTGACATTAAGCTAATGCCTATCCTTTGATTTGCTTAACGCATATAGAGTCAGTATTTCTTTATCAGATGTGTTTCCTAAACTCTTTAAGGTGAATGACCAAATACACTAGTGATGCTTTTTTTCTGAAGAGGGGAAGAAGTTTTGTAAGTCAAAACAAACACAGATGAATTCTGGAGACAGGAAATGAAACTCTTCAATATCTACAAAACTGAAACCTTACTCATGTGTGGATAAATTTAGAAAAATCTAGTCCTAGTAACAATTTCTCTCATAGAACATTTTGCAGGAACAGGATGAATCAAAAAGTCCATAGCTACTTTGCTCTGTGGTTGGACCACTGACTTTCCTGTGGATGTAGTTACCATCTGATAAAATTTGGTTTCCAAAAAAAAATTTAATTCTGGGATAGTGCTATCTCCCATCCATCTAGTGGAGCTAATTTGTGTTATTTTTCTTTCTTTCCTTTAAAAAAAAAAAGAAAGCAGAAAAATCTCGTTCTTCATACATTATGCACGAGTAAATATAGGTAGGCAACTTCCCTGACGTAAGCAGTGGCAAAATAATAAACTACGCCACTGGCCTCCGGAGTCCTGGAGCAGCTGCGCTCTGGCGTCGTCGCTTCCGCTCCCCTTACGTGAGCCTGCGCTTGCGCCCTTCTGTGTTTGCCTCACTGCTTACTTCAGCAACACGTGGAAAGGAACTAGAAGTACAGGACAGGGGAGGAAAAGGAGAAGCGCGCCCAGCACCCTCGTGAGTCCACCGCGATGCGGCTCAGCCTTCCTGGGCAGGGACGCCCGGCACACTCGAGGGGCCAGGAGCTCTGTCACCAAGCTTGACTGACCCTGCCGAAGTCGGCTCTGCTTAGGCCAACCTTGTCGCCGTGGCTCTGGTGAACGGACCGCAACTCCTCTTATCGCTGTTACCCGAGAAGCATTATGAACTAAGAGTTATGAATTATGAGTGGTCGGGCCTTCTTTGGGCATGTTCGTGGTTACAGGTGTGCTGGGAGGAGGAGGAAGGGAGGCCGTGCTTCCTGAGGTGGGGCTTGGCACAGGGGAGCTGGGCAGGGAAGCTACTGCACCTGCTCCATGGGGTGTGGGTGGGCATGCAGCTGCAGACCGCACCTGGGACCAGAGCACCTCAGCAGGATGCCAGGACAGGAAAGGCCACACTTGTGCGTTGCCTGCGGCTCGGGACGCCAGGGAGTCCCCGCTGGCATGAGAGGTTCTCTGGAGCCACAGAACCCTCCAGGGTGGGAAAGAGCAAGGAAGCGTCATAAGGCAAAGCAAATTACAGAGTTCTTCGCAAGGAATCGCAAAGAAAGGTGAAAGGGAGCAAGGGAAAGAAGGCCAAAGGAGAGGAATGGCTTCCTGCTGGCTGGCCATGTCCGTGCCCGACACGGACAGAATACAACACGCATCACCTAAGACAATTCCAACGCCACGAGCCTGCAGTGCCCCTTCACAGAGCCACCACCGCGGTGAGGCCTAAGCCCTGAAGTCTGTAGTCTGTTGGGTTTCGTACGTGTCTTAATATTTTCCTAGTTTTATAGTGCTGCCAAACTTTACTGCACTGTGTATTATTTTCGGAGCTTGCTCAGACTGTCATTTTCTATCTGACCATATGGTTGTCAGGAAAACAACTAAAATATGATGGAATAGGTAGCATGTGGAAAAATGAATTATTAATTACAAGTTAAAAGTAGGTATTTGAGGACAGAGACAACTATCCGTTTGAATAATTATCTATGAACTTAATGAGTTTCAATGAACATTATCCATTTTCTCAAGCCTAGTTTCATCTCATCCAAGTTTTTTCCTCCCTTCCTCCCTCCCTGCGCCCCCTTCCTCCCCCCTCCCC
>PVJA010021964.1:0-34858 GCA_004027025.1 Myocastor coypus
TTCTTCCTAACACCTTCTTGTCAATAGGAAGTGTCTCTCGGGGATTCAGAGTTCAATTTTAGGTAAGAAATCACATCTTCTGAGAGGAGAAGTGGGGTTTTAGGTGTGTACCCTTACCACCCATGCTGTATTGTCTTACTTTTAAGATAATTAAACCAATAAAAGTGATTGTGTTGTGGCTTTTGGGTAAATTCTCCAGTTTAGAAACTTCTGACCATCCAGATTCATTGGAATGATCGTACAGAAATAGTAACACACTGAAGAAGGGTGAGGGGAATATAAGAATAGTTTTTGATGGATTTGTAGTCAGAAATTGAAATACAAATGAGCAGAGCCTCAGTGGAAGGGACCCAATGTAAAGCATCCCCAAACACCAAGAGTCTAGCACCTACTAAAGAACAAAATTGTGGAAGTTCTTTCCATACATGACCTTGCAGACATGTTATAGTCATTATTCCTATTTTAGATTCCATTCCAGGTCCCCTATGGTTTGAGTGTTTCCCCAAAGGCTCATGTAGTGAAGACTTTGTCCCCAGGGTAATGGTGTTGAGACATGGTGAAACCTTTAGGAGGTTCTAAGGGAAAGTCCTTGGGTCATTAGTGCCTTGAACTGGAATCTTCTAACAAGCCTTTTATCTTTTAAAGTTCATTATCTCAGGCATTTTGTTATAATGATAGAGAGCTGACCATCACAGGGGCTATCTGACCCCAAAGCCCTGTCCCTTTTATTGCTCTCTACTTGACCTTTCCTTTACAACTGAGATGAGACAACCACAGTGCAGGGCTAACAGAAAGATCACCACTTGTACAAAGAAAGGACACATACCTTCCCATTCTCACTAGTCATCCTGATGGCTTTGGTAAACAAAGTTGAAGAGGGGGCAATGGAAGGTACAAGCTCTTGGGGATTCTGGGGATAAATCTCAGCTTGGAAATTTATCTGTGAGAAAAATAACTGTTTGAACTGAAATATGTCCATGCCCCAAAATTTATAGTGAAATGAAGCCTTCCCCCAAGTTGATGCTATTAGGAGATGGGGCTTTGGCAGATAAGCAGGGTTAAATGAAGCTTGCATGAGGATGGCTTTATAAAGAGCAGTCAGGAGCTCTTTAAGCTCTGCTTAGGTACTGATTAGGAGTGTGTGAGGGCACAATGAGATACTAGCCATCTGTATTGCAGAAAGAGAACCTGCATTAGGAAAGGAGTCTGCTAGCCCCTTGAACCATGAAAAGATTAGTGTATGATGTTTAAATTGCATAGGCGGTTATATTTGTTACGCATCCCATCAGATGAGTATGGTAGCAAATATCACTGTAAACACTTAAATATATATCAAATGTAATATATATTCATGAGGAACATGCCTTAATACCATCATTTGCATGTTACAAATGAGAAGCCTAAAATACAGAAAGGCCACACACTTTGGTAGTGAAAAGTTTTTCTGAGAGAGAGAGAGAGAGAGAGAGAGAGAGAGAAAGAGAGAGAGAGAGAGAGAGAAAAGATCTGTATCAGTGGAAAGATAGTCAATAATTTCTTGGTGTTTAGGATAATGGAATGGATTGCAAATGGACAGAAAGGTTTTTTGTCAAGTTTTTTGTTTGTTTTTGTTTTTTGTTTGGGGTCTCACTATGCAGCCCAAACTCATAGTGATCCTAATGATTTCTGTCTCCCTAGTGCTGGAATTACAGGTGTATGCCACCACTCCCGGACTCCATCACTGGCTCAGCACACCAAATAGCAGGGCCAGCTAGGCATGTGGAGCCAGGGATCAAACCTTGGCACCTGAGTTTACCTACAGAAGCACTTAGTCCACTGAGCTATACCACCAGCCTTAGAAAGACACTTTTTGAAGTGATAGAAATATTTTATATCTAACTTTATACCTTGGTGATAGTTACCTGGGTGTATACATCTATATAAACTCATCAAATTATGTACTTAAAATGAGTACCTTTTATGATATGTAATTTATAACTCATGCTAACTTCATCACAGTAGCTTTATAGTATAATTTAGGTCTCGGGCCAGGGAGATAGCTCTGTACACGTGTGCATGTGTGACAAGTGCAAGGTTGTGAGTTCGAACCTTGGTCCCAAATATAAATAAATAAATAAATAAATAAATACAAATAAAAAAGAATAGTATAATTTAGGTCTGGGATTGTGATGCCCCCTAATTTGCCTTTGTTATTCTTGATTGCTTTTGCTATATTAGGTCTCTCCTGGTTCTACAGTTCAGGGAAATTTTTAGCCAACTGTCCCTTAGACAGAGGCCTTCTACCTAGAACATAAAAAGAGATAAAAATATCTGGCCCCAAAAATTCAAAGACCCAATCCAAAAATGAGCATCTGAGCTGGGCATAGCAGTGCATGCCTATAATCTCAGCACTTGGGAAGCTGAGGCAGGAGGATCCCTGTGAGTTCCAGACTAGCCAGGGCTACAAAAGTGAGCTCAAGGCCAGCCTGAACTGCACAGTGAGACCCTGTTTCAAAAAGACAAAAAAAAAAAAAAAAAAAAAAAAAAAAAAAAAAAAAAAAAAAAAAAAAAAAAAAAAAAAAAAAAAAAAAAAAAAAAAAAAAAAAAAAAAAAAAAAAAAAAAAAAAAAAAAAAAAAAAAAAAAAAAAAAAAAAAAAAAAAAAAAAAAAAAAAAAAAAAAAAAAAAAAAAGGCATCTGAGATGATGAATATACGCTTCTCAGATAAAGTAATACAAATGGAAAATAGATATATGCAAAAAATGGAAAATAGACATATGCAAAAAATGGAAAATAGATATATGCAAAAAATGTTCAGCATCTTTTGGTCATTGATGAACTACAAATTCAAGCAACACTGAGATTTCATGTCACCTCAGAAAGAATGACTATCATCAAGGACTCACCAAATAACAAATGCTGGAGAGGTTTTGGGGAAGGAACCCTTCACCACTGTTGGGAGTGTAGACTGGTACAACCACTGTGGAAATCAGTATGGCAATTCCTCAAAAAACTAGAATTAGAGGTCCCATTCAACCCAGCTATTCTTCTCCTGGATATTTTCCTAGAAGAACTAAAAACATCATACCATAGTAATATATACACCCATATAAATAGCAGCACAATTTGTCATAGTTATATCTTTGAAACAACTCAGATGCCTACCAACTGAGGAATGGATACAAATGATGTGATATTTTTAAACAAATATATATATACATATATATATATATATATATTGCTTAAGATAATTATATTATTAATTTCTATTCATTGAAAGGAACAGTTTGTGCTTATATTTTGATCAATTTTTCATGCCTCTATATTGTAATCTAAACAACTACTTTGAAGATAACAATATGAAATATAATAACCATTGTTGATTGCCTATCATCTTGTTTTGAAATTCTGTGTTAGTATTTTTATTTTATTTTTCTCTTTAAAAAATCTTTAAAAAGGACTCTAGGCAGAAAAATGATCATATACAAAGCCATCGAGGCTGGAATGGTCTTTGGTAGCCAAGAACTAGAAAGACATTTATAACAAGAGAGCAGAAGGAAAGGCTTAGTGTCAGGAGCAAGGGCAGTGTCGCATGATGGGCCTAAGAAGGATACAGCTGACAGCAGGTCGTGGAAGATGGCTCACAGGAAGGCAGTAATGCAAGCCCAAACTTATAATGAAAGTTATTGTAGCAGTACTGGGGGCTTGGACCTTTCTGGTCAGCTTGCAATAGGAGCAAAGTGTGTAGATTCTGGATGCATTTTGATGCTCAAGTCAGCATGCTTTGCTGGCATTTTGTATGAAAGAGATGAATAAAGAAGAGTCAGGGATGACTCTGAGGGTTTTTAGCAACTGGGTAGATGTTAGTGCCATGTGCTGAAGAACAGGAAGTCTTAAGCTCAAAGCTTAAGTATTTTCAACTTGCTAAATTTGAGATGTTCATTACACAACTATGTGGAGATGTCATGGGTACAAATGGATGTGAGTTGAGAGCTTATGAGAAAGATCAAGACTGAGGACAGGAAGGACTGTCTGGAGCAGTGCGGCTTGTATTGCGTTAGCTCTTCCTGCCTTGTAGGCACCATCCTTTGTTCCTGTCTCTTTCTAAAGTTCATTTCATCCCACTGGATATGGGTAGGGTGAGAGGATGTGGCAGAGCTTTTGCACAGGATGAGAGGCAAGCATAGGGTTTGGTCTCAGTGGACATGATGGTTTATCATCACAGTACAATAAACAGTCCATTCTTGATGGTTCATATATACTCTCAGGCTCCTCCGAACTACTACTAATTTTTCAAATCTCATTTTAAATGTGACCTGGGGGTCAGGTGAAATAGCTCAGCAAACTAAGAACATGCTCAGGCAAGCACAGGGACAGGATTTGATCCTGGCTCCATATACCACATGGGCTGACCCTAGGCATGCTAAGCTGACCACTGAGACCAGGTATGATCATGCAGGCCTCTCTTTTCAGCAGAGGCTGAAAACAGAAGGATCCCTACCAAGTCCAAATTGCATAATGAGACACTGCACCAAGCTCTATAAACACATGTTGAAGACTTTGAGAGGTCTCTCAGATATCATGGCCTAGAGTAAGTTAGCTGAAGCTCTAAGAATGGGCTGGGACAGTCCTGTGAAACTCTCAGGCCAAGAAGAATAGGTGTTTAAAGATCACACAAGAGATTAAAAATGTAGCTTAGTAGTACAGCTCTTACCTAGCATGTGCAAGGACCTAGGTTTAAATCCTAAAACCACCAAATAAATAAATATTTATTTATAAAGGCAGCACAGGGAACAATGTTTAGGGTGTGTAGAAGCAAACTATGTGAAAAATTTCCAAGTGCCACTGGGCAGAAGGTGTCATTTGCATTAACTACTTAGCACCACAACACATGCAGCCTTGTTAGCAAGACCATGGATCCACTCCAACCTCTTGCTAAGCCCCCAAATAGAGAAGTTTCGTAAGCATCCTGTGTTGTTCTCATGAGATGTCATGGCCAGCAAGCTGAAAAACCATGTGGCTATACGCCAACTACTGAGTTTTAAATCTAGTCCCTTACATGGAAAAGAAATTGAGAAAGCATTTAAAAACTCTAATCAGAATCTGTCTGCTGCAGGAGAGAAGGCTATTTTTATGTTACTACCCAACACACTGGAGAGTTCTGGGAATGTAATATGCGTCCAGATTCTGTCAGGAGGCCTGGAATGAGAACTAAACATGAGCTCTCCTGCTGAGAAGTCCCAAATGTCCCATCGGTCTCTATTCTCCAAGTCTATCAAAAGATAGAAGGAGTACAGTCAATCCAGTTGAGAAAGCAGACATCAAGATAGAAAAATCCCAAGTGAAGTTGGAAGGTGAACAATTTTGACTTCAAAAAGTGTAAAAGAGGCTTCATTTATATGTGTGCATTAGCTGCTGGGGGAAGCAGAAGATACAGGGCACCCCTTCTAACATCCACTCATCCATGAGAGTGGTCAGAGCCCTTGGTGTGGGAGCAGAGGTGATGCATGCAGGGAGCTGTAGCTGTTTTTTTTTTTTAGAAATACTGCTTATGACTCTTTTTGGTAAGATTTTTTTTAAAGTATGCCTCTCACTAAATGATACATGTGGATGTACCAATCACTGAGTTTTAGGGGAACGGAAGTAAATAAATGTTTCCAGATTAATCGTCTAGGAAAAAGGTATTGGTGCCCAAAACTTCACCAAAATTGAATTGTCTGAGAGCCATAAAATGATGCAAACCACACTTTGGCCCTTGGTATCTGACATTGTAATGATTAAAATGAGTTGAGAATAGGGCTTCTATTCTCAGAGATACAAACAATTCTTTGTGAAATGCTATGTTGTTGTTTTTTGTATTCTAATATTTAGGTTCTAATATTCCCTTTACCACCACCACCTCAAAAATAAAGAACAATGACATGAATAGGCTGACCACAGAAAACCATGGTTGACGCTGGAATTTTAAATCAGAGAGAGATACCATGGGCGCTGGGGCTGTGGGAGGTGCCTCCCATCTTTCTAAATGGCTTTCCGACCTCTCTACCCCGACCCCCAACCTGTCAGCCCCTCACAACACTGCCTGGGTTGAAAGATCAATGGGAGAAAGATTCTGCCATGAAGGCAGTGCAGATATTCTAGTTATCATCACCAGTGCGCATGATCAAAACAAGAAAAAAAAGGTAAAATTTAAAAATTAATTTCTCTTAAAAAGATGTGTTAGGCCAGGGAGTCAACTCAGAGGTCTAAGTGCCTGCCTGGCAAGTGCAAGGACTCAGGTTCGATCCCTAGTACTGCATGGCATGCCTCCCCCAAGCTGAGCTGGCCACCAAAACCGGGCTTGTGGCTCATGCCTATAATCCCAGCACTGGGAAGGCTGAGACAGAAGAATCACTATGAGTCCAAGCTGTGCAGCAAGACCCTGTACCAAACCAATCAATCAATCAATCAATAATGATTTTTAAAAATGATGCATTGCTTCCCTCTCTGCAGACCCCCAAGGCATATTCTTGGCAAGCAAGCATACCAGGTGGACCCAAAGGCCTCTGCCCCTGGGCTGTTGATGTGGTAACCTGAATGAAAGATGAAGAGGAACAAAAGCGGCCCCTCCCTCCGTCCCTCCCTCCAAACGATGCTTAGAAAAAGTTTCCACTTGGACCTGGTGGGGGCAACCCAGTGATTTATAACTGCTTGCCTTTCCCAAACTAAATATTTGGGCTGGAGTTAGTAACTCCAACGAAAGTAACTGCCTTGAGGAATCCAAAGCAAGATCATAATACCAGTTTTAAACACAGCTGGTAAATGAGTGTGGAATTAGAGAAAGCTGCTCTTTGGACAATATCCAGACCCTTGAGCAACTATTAAAAAGTCAATCCCCCAATCTATTTTCAGGGGCCATGTTGAAAGCAATATAGATATAAAAAGGATCAATCAGTTGATTGGGTGATTGATTTTAAATTTGCTGGCGGAGAAACCAATACAGAAAAGCTAAAGGACTTCCATAGCCTCACAGTGAACGCTTTTCTGCTGAACAAGAGTAACATTCAGCACTCCGTGGCAGCCTCCCACCACGACGGCTGTCTGTGGGCATTCCTCTCATCGTGGGAGCTGGAGCTGGACATTCAGCACAGAGAAGATGCTGTCAGTCATGTGCTAGTGATTTATGAAACCTGAATTCCCAATACGGTAGCATTTGAAGGTGGAGTCCTCATGTTGGGATTAGTATCCTTTAAGGAAGGAGCAAGAGAGACTGCTGTTTCTTTCTGTCTGGTAAGGAGATGGCTGTCTGCAGACCAGGAAGTGGTTCTCACTAGGTACCAAATCTGCTAGTGCCTTGACTTGAGACTCCAGAACTGTGAGAAAGTTTGTGCCTCTTGGCCCACAAGATTCTGTGATAGCAGTAAAAACTGACTCATACAGAGGGTTCACTAAAGAAGAGACTGAGTGTGGATTAGAGTTGGTCTATGTAGTCTTTAGAATTCTGACTCTGAATGTAACTGCACTTACAGTTGAGGCTTACAGCTCCTTGACTGAATATTGGAATATATCAAGCAGACATGGGTGTTCTTGTGATTTGAAATTCCCTTCAGATTTGCCAAATGTCCTTTATTAAAAGACCCAGACAATAGAGGTAGTTGGGAATTGGTAAAGACATGATAATATGTGGGAGGGTATACCATCCTTCCCACAGGACATATTTTTATTTTAGTAAGCTGGGTTATTAAAGCTTAGTTGAATGAAGCTGGCTCTGGAGTGGCACTCCATGTTTCCTAGTTCCTGACATGCCTATCCTTGTGTATTGTATTCCACACCCTGGGGGTAGGTTTGGGACTTGCTAATCAATAGCACATAAGGGTGATAAGATGTCACTTCCATGATGAGGCAACATTAGGTGGTACCTGCCGTTTTATTTGTAGACTTTCTCTTTGATCCTCTTGACTTATATGTTTGATGACAAGCAGCCATGGTGGATGGGTCCATTGGGCAGGGAATTGAGAGCTTCTGATCCGCAACCCATAGGAGACGGATCTCTGTGATCAACCATGTGAGCTTCAACATGGAGCCTTCCCACTTGAGCCCTCAAGTGAGGCTGCAACCTTGGCCAAAAACTTCATTGCAATCTGTGATGGACCCTGAAGCAGAGAACCCCTGTCCCCAAGCCATTCCAAGATCTTCTCAGTAACATTAAGTGTATACTTTCTTAAAAAATGGTTTTTAAAATAATTTTTTTATTTATTGGTACAGAATATTGCTATGCAGCTTGGACTTACAGAAATCTCCCTGTCTCATACCTCCGCCGTGCTAGGATTATAGGTGTGTTCCACCATACCCAGTTCCAGGGCCAGCACAGCATGCAGTACTGAGGATCATACTTGAGTTCTTGCACTTGTCAGGCAGGCGCTTAGACTACTGAGCTAGCTCCTCATCCGAAGGGTGTACTTTTTTAAGTCACCAAGTTTGTGGCAATTTATTACATACTATCACAGAACTGTATGTCAATCCAAATTCAAAAGCATTTAAATTTGGAACCTCTTAGAAATATCCAGAGTTATTCCAATTACCTGAAAGTAAATCCTCTTAACAAGGGAGTCTCAGAAAAATATGCCACAGAATAAAGTATTCATTTCTAAGAGAAATAGCATCTTTTACTCTCAAAGCAGCAATTTCTCAATCCAGGCAGCTTCATGAGGAAGTTCTTTTGTTTTGCATCATTTGGCTTTTCTTTACATTGCATTTAGCACCTATGCTGGAGCCCCACTTTGGTAGAAAGGACTCACTTGGGATGTACCCTTTTATTTACAGCTCCCTGTTGTTCCTAATGGACAGCCAAAGTGTAGAATCATGAGTTCAGAGTTACATTATATAATTGTCTGGCACTTACACAGTGGCAGTTTTGTCCTTATTTACGTCATCCAATGGTTCAGCAATATTGAAGTTCACTCTAAGGATATCCAGCTACACAATTAAGAAATGTTTTCAATAAAAAGAAAGGACATTTCTGTGTCTGGTTTAAATTTTCCCATTTTATTGGGCAGGAAGAAACAAAATGCCAGGCTGTGGGGTTTGGGTGTGACCATAACTGGAGACACATCTCATAGGGATAGAGGGATGCAGCCAGCTCACAGTCCTTTAATGAACCTGAGATTAATTTAAAAAACTGAGATAATCAAAAAGTTTCATTTTAATTCTTTTTTTTTTTTTTTTTTTGTCTTCTTCTTTGAACTTTTAACAAAAGCCAAAGAAACACCCGGACCAGCGAGTTTGGCTATGTGTGGAATGTGCATCAAAGCCAGCCAGCTCCATAGACACTAAGAGGTTAGCAGAAGAGAGCTGGATGAGAAGGAAAGGCAGAAAGCCTGGCTAGCTCTTTTTATAGCTAAATACAGTCTGTGCAACCGTGAGTGCTCTCAACAAACTGCTTTCTCTGTGGGCTGGTTGGATGAGGCAGGGAGGTAATGGTGTTGTTCAAGGATGTTTTGTGTGATCCTACACTCCAGGAGGTGGAAGTGAGAAAGAGTCTGAATCTCTTCACATAGAATAATAGCTTCGGATAATAGCAGCTGAGTTGCTGTAGGATGTAGTCATAGAAGACTGTTCTAGAGGTAGAATTTTCTTTGAGACAGCAACTAAGAGAATGCAAAACTAACACAACCAAACAGCTCTGCCATTGGACAGGGCTGAGGCCAGATGGGAAGCCAATATGTAAGGAAGAAAAGGCAGAGTGTCTTATTACTTTTCTCTCATTGCTGATGCAAAATACCTGACATCCAAAATAAAAGAAGAAAAAGATTTGATAAGCTCCCGATTTGTGGAAGTTTCAGTCCATAATCAGGTGGCTCCATGGCAGAATACCATGGCAGAGGGGCAACTGTTCATGGTGGTAGAAGATGGCAAGAGTAATGAGACAAAAAAGGGGAGAAACAAGGCTCTTTTCTGTCATTTATATTGTAGGCAGCCTATCCACCCTAGGGCAGGTGTAGCGCTCACACTCCCAGCACTAAACAATGAGCCAATCATAAACTTTACATTCAGTTGCCTCCAAAAAACTGCCTCCCTGATCATAGGAGGCTTTCTGGGGGCAACTAGACACAAAACTTAACACTGAATGATGGAGAGGGTTATTCCTTGGCTCCTTCCCTTCCTATTTCCAGTTCTTACTATACGGGTGGTCTGGTACAGTGTGCTGCCCTCTTCACTTCTTTGCTCTCTGCAGTCCCCAAACATTCAGTCACATTGTGTTGACCACAAGCCCTGGTCTACCATAAGGGAACTTGCAAATCAGAGAGAAGACAGACACAAGAGCTACTCAGAATGAGTGTGTTACCCAAAAGCTATAGGATACCAGAGGGAAGAATAATCTATTCCAATTAAGGGGTCATAAACTCTTCATTTAAGGAGGTTTTGATGATAGTTCTTGCAAAGTGGTATAAATATATTTAACACCATTGAACTATATCTTTAAAAGTCTTACCTCTTAAACATCTTAACTTATTATGTATTTTACCACATTATTATTATTTTATTTTTTATTAATTTTAATGAGAAAGAAATAGCAATGAGACAGTTTCAAAACAGGTTAGTAGGAGAGTTACAATAATTAATACATTGTATATTGTTGTCTTTGTAGTAGTTATTCAGAGTACAAGATGTAGGCATGATATCTTTTCTAAGCACTTAAATCTTCTCATTGAACTAAGATATATATATATATATATATATATATATATATATATATATATGCCCTTCATTTATATCCCCCTTTTTGGCTTTGTTTTATCAGAGATGGGTGTTCCACTGTCATTCAAATATTATAGGTGTGTGAATTCAGCAATATAGTACAATAGTCCATAATAGTAGTGTGTTATCAGCAGAACTGGCAATATCAAAAGTTGTTGACTTGAGCCTTTTACATCTCAGAATATTAATGCATCTTTACTTTTTATATGTTGTGGTTAGACATTTCTGCAGGATGGTTAAGACCAAGTTAAAGCAAGACCTATATAACTAAAAATGTAACTTTTGTATCTGAAAAGGTCAGTCAAATCCACTAAGGATTTATCTTGAAACCATGTAGAGCAGTTTGTAAATCTTTTGTCAGTGTCAGCCATCTGGATGAGTCATGGAAATTGCTTGACCAGTTTGCTCTCTGTGAAAACCTGAGAGAATTTTTTCTCTCTAGATGACTCTCCTGAGGTGCGCTGTACATCACTGATCACTCTCCTTTGGGGCCCATAGTCTCCTTGAACAGAAATTTGGGACACCACTGAGTTACAGGATGTTATAGTACAGGTTCTATTATGCCCTGAGTCCTCACTGACCTTGAAGGCCTGGGGCCAAAATATTGGTTATCCTTGTAGCCCTCCTTTTTCTCTAATTTTTGGTCTGTAAAGTTAAGTTGTTAACCATCCATAAGAGAAGCTTAATGATATTATTACCCTATAACAGATGCAGTTGAACTTAACATCACTATCTTTTTGAATATCAAATTCCTTAGCCATAACATGGAATAGGTATTTTCCAATGTTCTTTGATATTCAAAACTTTAAATCCCTACAGAATGTGAAAAAACAATTTCATATTTTTACACAGGAATTTAGAAATCTAACCATATGCAACATTGTAACATTATGATGATGATGATGATGATGATGATGATGATGATGATGATGATGATGATTTTACAAAAAAATGCTTTGTAAAAATTTCCAGTTGGCAAAGACTGGATAGTCTATGGCTTTTCTGTAACTAGTTCCATACTATAAAAATTTAAAAGAGCGACCACAATCACTATGAAAAATAGAGTCATGATAGGTTTTGAGCAAGATTTTTTTACATGGGAAAGGTTTTCTCGGATAGAAAGAGGTAGGCAAAGAGAGGTCGAGGAAGAGGGGATGGTAAAGGCAATGTGTCAGGTGTTGGATGAGCTGGAGTGTTAGGTGAATTGCATTTGACATGGTTCATGGTATAGGGATATGAGGAAAATTGAGATTTTTAAAAATGGAGATGAAATTTATATAACAAAAATCATTATTTTAGCAGCCTTTAAGTGAGAAAATTAAAATTTTTTTAGTTGACAGTGCAGCAGCCCCGATTGCTCAGTGGACACACAGGGAGGACCTCTCAGCCTGTGGCACACTGCACTTCCACCAGAACTCTTGCCCTATGCACAGTGCCCTGGCCAAGCTATAGAGCAATCAGCAAGTATACAGGAAGGAGCTCTGAGCCTTCCCTTCTCCCACCCTGGAATTCCACTGGAACTCAACCCTCGAACATAGCTCACGACTGGTGGGTACATAGGCAGGAACACTAGGCCTGAACCCTTACACCAGCAGAACTTCTGCTTCTCACAGAACCCAACTCCACCATCTTCGGTGGAGACCCACAGCAAATTCCTGGCAGAGGATGGGGTCAGAACCTACCAGATAACCAAGAAGCTGAGCAACTTGCCAGAAGAGGACAGCAGGCTCTCCTACAAAAACTGCAGCAGAAAGAAGCTGAGCACAGCAGCCAGACACAACCAGGGATACCTGGACAAGACCAAACTTGGTAGATCTGGACCCAAATTTCAGTAGGCGCTAACAGCATAACTTCACCAAAGTTCCCTATCAAGAGGTCAGAGATCACTGCTATACAGAATGATACAGACAAGGAGCAAAATGCAATCTGAGGTCCCCAGCCCAACCACAACAAATACAGGAGACACTACTACAGAAGAAAGTGGGAATCATGCAGCCAAAATCTCTGAATAAGTAGCACCTGAAGTAAACAAACAAATGCAGAAACATATAGAGGGATTTGGATTGGAAAAAGCCTCTGGAGTAAAAAAAAAAAAAAAAAAAAAAAATTCTTTAAATAAAAAAAAAAAAAAAAAAAAAAAAAAAAAAAAAAAAAAAAAAAAAAAAAAAAAAAAAAAAAAAAAAAAAAAAAAAAAAAAAAAAAAAAAAAAAAAAAAAAAAAAAAAAAAAAAAAAAAAAAAAAAAAAAAAAAAAAAAAAAAAAAAAAAAAAAAAAAAAAAAAAAAACAATTCTTTGAATTACTAGAGTCTGAAGTAAAACAAACAAACAAACAAACAAAAACCAGCTGCAGAAAAGTATAGAGGGAATTGAATCAGAAATAACCTCTGAAGTAGAAAAAGACATCTCTAAATTAATAGCGCCTGAAGTAAAGGAACAACTACAGAGAAGTAGAGAGAAAATGAAAGCAGATATAACTTCTAAAGTAGAAAAAGAAAGGATAACTATAAAGAAAGACTAAAAAAATGCCTCTAAAGAAGACATTAATAAAAATTAGAGGAGAATATAAAAATGATGGAACTCTTGAATATAGGAAATAAATAGATTGTATGAGTTTCAAAAATATACACAAGAAAACAAAATCTCAATCACAAGCTGGCAAAACTGTACAAACAACAGTGAAGACAGAGTTTTAGATCTTGAGGACACAGTTGCAGCTAGTGAAAAGGTAAGAAAAGATCTCTTTAAAACAACCAGGATGCAGGAAAAAGTAATTCAACATCTGCAAGATGATGCAAAAATGAATAACATGAGATTAATAGTAATCAATGAGAAAAGAGTTAATACAAATACTATAAAAAGAATATGAGCAGAAGTAATGGCAGAAAACTTCCAAAATATGAGAAAACAATCAGACATTCAGGTAATTGAAGCATACAGAACTCCAAATAACATCAACCTGAACAAAAACTGCAGCAGACAAATAATAGTCATAATAGTTAAGATCCCAGAAATCTGACAGAAGAATAATATACTAAAAGCCACAAAAGAAAACAAACAGTTCACAATTGAAGGAAAACCCATCAGAATACCGGCAGATTTCTCTTCACAAATCATAAAGTCAAGAAGAGCACGGAACAAAGTGCTTCAAGTCCTCCATGAAAACAAATTAAACCCAGAGTGCTATAAACCACAAAATTCTCTTTTAAGTTTGAGGGAGAAGTGAAATACTTCCAAGACAAGGAACAGCTAAAGAATTTGATGATGTCAAAGCCAACCATACACAGACTACTAAAAAATATTTTAGAGAGGGACCAAAATAACCTGAACTCTACAAATGAGACCAGAAAGAATCCACCAAATAGGGCAACCAATTAAACAGGAGAAAAAGAAATAAGCATTACTAAGTAGAAGACATGTCAATCATAAGTCAATACATTTCAATTATAACCATCAATGTAAATAGACTCAATTCTCCAATTAAAAGAAAAACACTGGCAGAGTACAAAAGGAAGCAAAATTCAGCAATATGCTGTGTACAAGAAACACACTTAACTCATAAAGAAATTCATAGGCTAAAAGTTAAAGGGTGAAAAACAATACTACATGACCCTGCACCTCAAAAAACAAATGCTGGAATACTAATCATGTTTGCAGACACTCTAAACTTCAAGATTGATCAAATGAAATAAAGAAGGCCACTACATACTGGCTAGGGAAAATTTTTAAGACAAAGAGCTAACACTCAAATATGTATGCACCCCAAACAAGAGCACCAAGTTATATAAGGCAAACCATAATGGGCATGAAAAATCTACTATCCAATACCACAATCTTAACAGGAGACCTTAACACCCCCTTATCCAAAAAAGATAGGTCAAGCAGACAAAAAATTAGCAAAGAAGTAGCACAATTGAACCAGAACTTGGAACAACTAGAATTAGTGGATATTCACAGACTGTTCCACCCAAACTCTTCAGAATACACATTTTTTTCAGCTGCACATGGGACATTTTCTAAAATAGACCATATATTAGTACATAGGTCATGCTTAAGTATATGAAAGAAGACACAAATTATACCATGCATACTATCTGACCACAGTGCAATGAAAATGGAAATAAATGACAAAAGAAACCACAAGACCTCCCAGAAATACATGAAAATAAGACAGCACCCTTCTCAGCAATCAGTGGGTTACAGATGAAATTAAACAATATCTACACTTAAAACACAACTTACTGGAATTTATGGAATGCAATGATAGTAGTTCTTAGAGGGAAATTTATAGCTCTGAACTCATACATTAAGCAGACAGAAACGGAACAAATAAATGCTCTGATGCATCACCTAAACCGGCTGGAAACACAAGAGCAAATGAAATCCAAAGCTCAAAGATGGGAGGAAATTATAAAGATTAGAGCAGAATTTAATTCAATTGAGACAAAGAAAACAATACAAAGAATTAATGAATCAAAAAGCTGGTTCTTTGAAAGATTAAACAAAATTGATAAGTCCCTAGCTAACCTCATCAAAAAGAGGAAAGAAAGGACTCAAATTCAAGCAATAAGGAATGAAAAGGGTGAAATTACTACAGATCCAGCAGACACTGAGAAGACTATTAATTACTTTGAGAATCTTTACTCTCACAGAGTTGAAGATGCAGATGAAATGGACAGATTCCTAAAAAGGTACAAACTACCAAAACTGAATCAAGAAGATATAAGAACTCTCAATAACCAATGAAATACAAAATGTAATAAAAAGTCTACTGACAAAGAAAAGTCCAGAACCTGATGAATTCACCATTGAATTCTACAAGAAATTGACAGAAGGCGTAATCCCAAAATACTCAAACTGTTCAATAATATTGAAAGGGAAACAATCCTCCCAAAATCATTCCTAGAGGCAAGTATTACATTGATACCAAAAGCAGGGAGAGAAGCAACTAATGAAGAGAACTACAGACCAATTTCTCTCATGAACATAGATGCAAAAATCCTCAATAAAACTCTTGCCAATCGAATACAGCAAATCATAAAGTAGATTATACACATGCCCATGTAGGATTCATCCCAGGAATGCAAGGATGGTTTAATATATGCAAATATTTAAATGTAACACACTACATCAATAGAATCAAGGCCAAAAATCACATGATGATCTAAATTGATGCAGAAAAGGCTTTTGACAAAGTCCAACATTCATTCTTGTTCAAAGTCCTACAGACAATTGGAATAGACGGCTTCTACCTCAATCTGATAAATACCATCTACAACAATATAATGGCGAACACAATTCTAAGTGGGGAAAAGCTCTCAGATCTGTTACAAGACAAGATATCCTCTATCCCTCTATCACCACTCCTATTTAATATAGTTCTGGAATCATTAGCTACAGCCATTAGACAAGAGAGAGAAACAAAAGGAATAAGATAGGTAAAGAAGAAGTAAAACTTTCACTATTTGCAGATGGAGATGACATGATAATCTACTTGGAAGCCACAAAAACTACTAGAATTAATACACAAATTCAGTAGCATAGCAGGTTACAAAATCAACACACAAAAGTCAATAGCATTCCTCTACACTGTTAACAAACACACTGAGAGAGAAATTAGAGAAACCAATACCTATTACAATAACATTAAAAAAATAAAATACTAAGGAATTAACCTAAATAAAGAAGTAAAAGATTTATTCAATGAAAACTAAAGTACTCTGAAAAAAGAGGTCCTAGAGGATTTCAGAAAATGGAAAGATATTCCCTGCTCCTGGACAGGAAGAACCAAAATTGTGAAGATGGCCATAGTCCCTAAATTATTATACAGATTTAAAGCAAACCCTATCAAAATAACATCAACATACCTCACAGATATGGAGAAACCATTCCTAAAATTTATTTGGAATCAGAAAAGACCTAGAATTCCAAACACAATCCTGAGGAACAAAGATAACAGAGGAGGCATTACAATTCCTGTTCTAAAGTTATACTACAGAGGTACTGTGATAAAATCAGCATGGTATTGTCAAAAAAAAAAAAAATAGACCTGAGGATCAATGGAATAGATTAGAAGATGCAGAAGTAAATCCAAACACGCTCAGCTACCTTATTTTGGACAAAGGGGCCAAACATGTTTATTGGAAGAATGATTGCCTCTTTAACAAATGGTGCTGGAAAAACTGGCTCTCTACATGCCAAAAACTAAAACTTCACCCAGATCTATCATGCACTAAAATAAAGTAAAAATGGATTAAAGACCTAAATATTACAGAAACACTAACTGCTCTGGAAGAGAAAGTGGGAGGAAATCTTAAAGACATTGGGATAGGCAAAGAGTTCATGGACAAAAATCAAAATGCATGTTTAACACTTGAAAGAATCAACAAGTGGGACCTCCTCCAGCTGAGAAGTTTTTGCAGGTGAAAAGAAATTAAAAACACAGTGAAAAGACAACCCACTAATTTTGAAAATATTTTAACTAATAAGTATTCCGACAAAAGTTTTCTGTCTAGAATGTATAAATAATTAAAAAGCCCTAGGGTACCCAAATTCAAAGACCCAATCCAGAAATGGGCATCTGAGATGAGCACACATTTCTCAGAGAAACAAATTGAACAAGCTTATAGATACATGAAGAAATGCTCCACATCACTAGCCATTCATGAAATGCAAATCAAAACAATACTTAGATACCATGTTACTCTAGAAAGAATGGTTATCATAAAGAAATCATTGAACAAGGAATGTTGGAGAGGCTGTGGGGGAAAAGGGACACTTCTCCACCGCTGGTGGGAATGCAGACTGGTGCAACCGTTATGGAAATCGGTGTGGAGACTCCTTAAAAAACTAGAACTGGAAATCCCATTCAATCCAACTATTCCCCTACTGGGATAGGGGGATTTTCCCAGAAGAACTGGAAACATATCATAGTGATATTTGTGCACCTATGTTCATAGCAGCACAATTTGTGATAGCCAAAGCTCGGAAACAACCAAAATAGCTATCATATGAAGAATGGTTGAAAAAGACATGATATTTTTATACAACAGAATATTAATCAGCTATAAAGTATGATAAACTAGAAGATTTCATATATAAATGGATGTATCTTGAACGTATACTCACAAGTGAAATGACCCAGACGCACACGTGTAAATATCGTATAGTCTATCTAGTGTTAAGAACTCAAAAGAAGAAATAAAAATGGAAAGGCATAACACAGCTGAATGGAAACCATGGAGTTAAGCATTACACAGTGAAGTGACTGCCAACAGCAAAGATAGGAAACATGGCAGGAGCTGGATGAATTAGATAATGGTCCTAAGAACCACCAAAATATTTTTCACACTGAGGATGGCAGTGGGTAACACTAAAATTATGCTTGGAATGCCTGTCATTCTTGTTCTTTACATTTGTGCTGCTTCTAATGTAATTTCAGTTACTGCTATACTCTCTCTCAAGTAAATGATTCATTTACAAGAGAAAAGATAAAAAAATTTTAGTTCACATTCACAGTGATATGCGAATAGTTATTGTCATCCAGCTTCAGCATGCGCTATCACTCCAGAAGATAGCCTGCACTCACTTCTCACTCACCTTCAACACCTGGCAGCCATGTGCCAATTCTGTATCCTTTTGTTTCTCCTCTCCTTTTGGGACTCTGATTGTGTATGTGTTAATCTGCCCAGTGGTGTCCTACAATTCTCTTGTTCCATGTTCACTTTTCCTAATTATTTTTTATTTATCTAGCTCAACTTGAATAAATCCCAAATGACTAATCTTCAGATTCACTGATCTTTATTCTTCACATTGAAATCTGTTGTTGAATTTATCTAGTGAGTTTTTCATTTCCATTATTGTACTTTTAAACTGCAGAACTTATTATTCCTTTTGCTACTTTTTACTGCTATCATGTTTGGAGGATATGTTCTCCTCTTCCTCCCTCCTTCTGTCACTTTCATGGAACCCAAGACATTGTAGATCTTAAGGATGAGCTCTCCTAATAGGCTATAAATCTAACCCCTGTTCTCCTGATTTCTACTATGTTTACTCTTTATATATTTTAGCGGTACCAAAAAGAAATTTTAGTGTTTCCTTTTGACTTCTCCTGACATAATATCCTTAATTCCATGGTTCAGGAGTCAGCGTGTACATTTGTCTGATGCTAAGAATGTCTGCCCTTACTGTTTTCATAAGATCTGGGAAAAGTAGCCCCATAAATGTATTCACAGACACTTTTGATGATTTACCGAGATGGACTTGTACTCAAATAGCTTTTACTATCTCACCCCCTTTAGTATCTTTGACTCTTGTCTTGGTAATAGTAGCAGTTACAATAAACTCACAAAGACATTCAGATTCTCCTGCTTTGCTGTACATTTCCATTGGTAAGCACGCCCTTTGCACAGGTCTAGGAAGATTGTGACCTGAGGTAATGTTACAGCGTGGTCTCCAAGGAATCGGGCTAGATATTTGTCTGTCTTTAATGAAAGGAACTTTGAATTATCTTGGTTGAAGCACTGTGACTCTCTTATGAGACAACTCAAATTAGATGTCCATTTACCAGATGTAGATTGATTGATGGATTGATTGATCGATTTCAATTATGGAGATGAGCCTGGTGTTGAGTAAGAAGTCTATTTATTTATTCTTCAGTCCTGGAAATTCTATGACCGACCATTTAGATGATCTCTTTGGCTCTGTTCCCTGCTATAGATAACATATTTACTTTGTTTCTGAGGGTGAGGCAGAAAGAGATTAAAAGCTTTATGAAATATCTCAGGTGAGAGCATTACCCATATAGATCAGGGGCCTACTTTAAGGGACCATCAGCCACATTCATCTCTGTTTTTCAAGCATGCCAAAATTCAACACTTTCAAAAGCCAAGTTCCAGGTCATCTCAGGTGCCAAAGTAGGAGTAGGTCACTAGGTTACAACCTGACCCTAATCCCTCTAATATTTTGAATTATTTTATCTAAATTATACCTAGGAATTTCTAACACCCTAGTTTCATCCAGGATCATACTACAGAGTCCAGATTTTAAGTAACTGAACAAACATTTAAAATCATCCCCAGGTTCTTGAGACAGCTAATGCACTGAATCTAGAAGCTTTTTCAAATACACAATGAATTCTGTGTAATCTAAAATTAAATTTTTTTCCCTCTGTAGCTTAGAAGAAACATTAAACATTCATTCTCATCATATGACTGTTAGGTTTCAAGCAAAAATCCCAGCAAATTACTAAAATTCTTTTGGCATATTAACATTCTCTCAAATGTGATTTTGTGATAAGCCTCATGTACAATTACTTTAAAGAAGGTCTGCAGTTATGGTTAGCAGGACCAATGTCTCTGACCAAAGTAATCAAACAGTCTCCTGTTCAGAAATATCTCGGACTTGGTAGAGTGCTTTGTTGTCACTACTTTGAAATTCTCATCAACAATGTTTTAAACAAGGCTCTGAGAAATGTCTTTTTGTATGAGGGTGTGCAAACTACGGAGCCAGCTCTGAGAGTGGGGCAGGAGGAACTCGGCCTCTTCATGAGATGCCTAATTACATGGTTCTTATGTAGAGTGGGATCAGCTTCATCAGAATGGGGAGGAATTTCTGCTTCTGGTAGCAGGGAAAGGGAGGTCAGCAAGATTTATGAATGCAAAGCAATCAGACTTCCTGTCTTCAGTAAGATTTTTTGGAACCATTTTTGTTTTGTGAGATTTTTGAAATGAGTTTTGGTAAGATTATCTTCAACCTAGGATAACCCATATCTGCTTTTTTTTTTTTTTTTTTTTTTTTTTTTTTTTTTTTTTTTTTTTTTTTTTTTTTTTTTTTTTTTTTTTTTTTTTTGGCTATGTTTGCTTTGTGATTAAATTAATAAAATTTTCTGACTTTAGATCAAGAATTTAAAAACTTAAGCTTGCCTGTTATTTATTTATTTATTTATTTATTTATTTATTTAAATTCTGTAGTACAGCTGGAAGAACCATTTAACTCCATAGTTTAGCATCTTGTTCTTTAAAGCTAGCCAGAATTTGATTATTTTCAAAACCAATCAAGTTAGTTAATTTTTTCTGGGTGGCTTTGAAGATATGTTACTTAAGATCACTTCTGGTGATTAAATTACTAAATCATTAGTGACAGAGAGCTGAAATAACGGTGACTCAGGACAGTGGTTTTCCTTTCCTAAAGCTAGGCTGTACATGTTTCATGGTTGGTCAGGTAACTCTGCATTGTTGATACAGACTTTGCTCCTTTAACTCTTTTCTCTGTCATATATTGCAGTATATGGCTGCTGGGCAAATGATTGCTTTATGTCACAAGATATCTGCGAGTGTTCCAATCACCACACACAAGTTTTAGTAAATAAGGAAAAGAAAAGGAAGGAAGGACACAAAGAAAATCTGCCGGCTAATTAAGCATACTTTGCTTTTCATATAAAATCTACCTAGTGAGTATTGCTTACAACTCATTGATTACTCAGTGACAGGCTTAAAATTATAGCTGGAAATGTTGTTCTAGTGTAATTTGGTACATTGCTAACACAAGGCTTCTACAGTTTAAAAAAAAAGGAGGGGGGGAGTAGTTACTGTGACACAACTGTCTTTAAAACTGCTAAGCCATTTTCTAGATCTTGCTATCAAGTATGGTTGCCACTATTCTCATGTGGTTATACAGATTTAGAGTAATTGAAAGTAAATTAAGCCGGGCGTGGTGGCACACGCCTGTAATCCCAGCACTTGGGAGGCTGAGGCAGGAGGATTGGTGCGAGTTCGAGACCAGCCTGGGCTACAAAAGTGAGCTCAAGGCCAGCCTGAACTGCATAGCGAGACCCTGCCTCAAAAAGACAAAAAAAAAAAAATAATAATAATAAAAAAATAAAGATGTTAAAAAAAAAAAAAAGAAAGAAAGTAAATTAATAAAAATTCAGTCCATTAGTAACAAGTTGTTATAGTTTGTGTCTAGTTGCACCGCTCCCCCCCAAGCCTTATGCTTCTAGAGCTTGTAATTAATTCATAATCCAATGCTAAGATTATGAGTGTCAGTGCTGTAGTCATCCTGAGGCTGAAAATCTGCATTACAATCTAAGGAAGAGAAAGAAGCTAGCCAATAGCTCCAGCTGCGACTCCTTCCTTTACTCTTTGAATTATTTTGTCTAGCCATGATGGGCTTCTCCCTGCCATGTGCCACTCTGCCTTGGAACCACTTGAGTATGGACTGGAATCTCCACTAAATATGCAATGAACCTTTCCTTCCTTAATTTTGGGTGTTTTGTACCAGCAATGGGAGAGAAAACTGAGACACAAGTCATATTTTTAAGAGCTAAAGATTGTAGCCATCACCTTGTACAGCAAACATATATATGTATATTTTTCACTGTTGCAGAAAATTCTACTGGGAACCACTGATCTACACTTCCAGTGACTACAGACATAAAAATTCAATTATTGGCATTTTTTGTTTGTTTAATTGGTAAATTTAAGATTATGTGAAGGCTAGTACAATGATTAGACAATGGTCATGAGATAGGAGGGAGGAGAGGGATATAAAAAAGGGAAGAAAAGAATTCTAGTAATAAATATGGAATCATGTCCAGTGCTTCAGATTTATTGTTTGAGAAGATCAGGGAGAAAATATCTTCAGCATCTGACCCCTGGAAAGCACGATACACATTAACACTGGATCTGATGGGCCAAGGAGGCACATAGCAAGTGAGTAGGTAACAGCCTTCATGAGCAGATGGTAGGAATTTCCATTGTAGAGCTGGTTGTAATGATGCATAGTTGTAATACAGCACTCTGGGAGGCTAACGCAGGAGATTTGCAAGTTTAAGCCTAGATCTAGAAACTGAGTAATTTAGATCACATCTCAAAATTAAAAACAATAACACCAAAGGGCTCAGGAGGAAGGCTGTGTGTGTGTGTGTGTGTGTGTGTGTGTGTGTGTCTGTCTGTCTGTCTGTCTGTCTGTCTGTCTGTCTGTGGGTGTGCCTGTGTGTGTGTGTAATCACAAGTACTGGAAAAAAAAAAAAAAGATTCATTATAGATTAAGGGACAGAGCCAGGGTAGTAACCCCAAGGAGAAGCAAGGCCACACATAGCTGCTCTTATGCATGTGGTAAGATTTTTACCTTTTCATAGGATGAGGAGCTCTGAATATAGCTAGATGATAAAGACAAGGGTCCCCAAAGAGGAAAATATTTATGGCAAAAGGAAGGAGTATCGAAGCCAGTCACTTCAGCCTGTTTTTGTTACTATAACAAAATACAAATTATAAAGAGTAGAAGTATTTTTGGCTCATAGTGTTGGAAGGCAAGATGTCCAAGAACAAAGAATATATGTTTAGCAACTGGTGAGAGTCTCTCGTGGTGGGCATCACATGGTAAGAGAGAGCAAAGAACCAGCTTAGGTGTTTCTTCTTAGAAAATCTCTAATCCCTTCCTGCAGGCCTCACCCCTGTGTCCTCACCAACCCTTAAATCATCTTCATATGCTATCAACACATGAATTTGGGGATGGTTTCCATCATATAAGCTTGTAGAACGCACATCCAGACCAAAGTTGTAGAGATAAGAAACTAAGAAGTGAAGAACAATAAACAAAGCTTAGGGTGGGTTGTAATCTGTTATTTAGGGATTTTAGAAAACTAGGATTGAAAAAGGTGTAACAGCTTAATCCTGATTGATGTCTCCACCCTTACTTGAGACACTGGTGATTATTCCCTCTCCTCCCTGTAAATCCTCTATTGTATGATCTAAATAAAAAGGAGATGCTTCTAGAGTTCTGGGCTCACTTCGAGAGAGACAGATCTCAGTGAGACCTCTGAAACTACATCAGGTCTTCTCTTCATTTCTTTTGGCTCTGGATCACAACATACAACACAAAGTACTAGGTTTAGGTGATCAGTATGAACTCCTGTGTAAGAGGCAAAGGCCATCCTATTGCCACTGGATGTGGCTTCTGGGGACATGGGGTGAGAAGGATGGGCAAGACCAGACAGAGTGGGCAGGGAAGGGCCTTAAGGGAACACATTTCTGAGGGGCTCTGTTTCCTCTGCAAATCTGCAATAAAAGCCATTGTTGCAAGAATGAAAAGCAGAGAGATGGCCTGTCAAGAATAAAGTAAATGAGAAAAGTCTAGAAAGTCCTGTGGTGAATAGAAAAAGCAGGGATCAAAAATTCAGATAAATATTAACAAGAAAATTACATGGAATACTCACCAAATTCCCATATGATGACATACTCTGTGCCTTTCTGGCAAGTATTAATAATACAAATTATTGCAAGTAGCATGTACTGAGTACTTAAAAATCTCCATCAGCCTTTGGACAAGGAGTATGATTTACCGATGTCCAGGTGAGCAGGGACAGATATAAATAATGATGAAATAAGAGGAAAGTGAAGTGGATTTAAATATCTGTCTAACCACCTATGTAGCTGAGTACCTTAGGCAGTTTACTTTCTGAATTTGTATTCTTTTCCTGCTGCCAGGCAGGTATCATTAATGTGGAGTGAAGCCTGGTGTTAAATTATTTTAAAGTAGAAGGCAGTAGCACCAAGCATGGTAGCCTGAGTGGGTCCTGTCAAAGGCACTCACACCCTAAGGCACCATGACAGCCACAGCAATCTCACTCCCACACTGGCTGTTGTCCACATGCTAGCGGCTTGGGACTCCCAGAGACTATAGTTTAAAGATTGTTGATTTTCTCTGCCTGTCCCTTATTGTGTGATTTTGGAAAAGTCACTTGAGCTCTGCATGGCACAGAGAGAAACTAAACAATGGGTTATGTTTCAGAGAAGATGCTATGACTTGCTGGTTAAAGCATGTGAACTCCTGAGTAATTCTTGCATTTGGAAATTTATGAGGTATAAAAAGTTCCTAGTAGTACAATTAACAAGGGGCAAAGGTTGCAGTAAAATGGCAATGCATCAGGTAATGGAGACCTGGGGAGTCTCCTTTGGCAGCAGACCTCAGTGCCGTTCCAAAGACATTGATTAATGACATCTCTTATCCCCCATGAGGAACAAGCTAGGATAACACTGCTTTTTCTGCAGGTGTGTAGAGATGGGGACCTCAGGACAGACTGGCTTAGGCCATATCTAGATGAGGCCAACAGAGCAGGCTTGTATGCAGTCTTCTAATTGCCCCAGGTGTCACTCATAGGGGCTTCCCCCAGAGGACCTATATCGCTTTTTGAGGCAAAGTTAGAAATCCTAAAATCTCCCTGACCCTAAGAAACACTCAACTGCCTTGTGGTTGAAATCACTGCTCATGTTTATTGAAAAAGCAGAACATAAAGCATCAGTAGAGATCCAGCTTACACAGTTCTCCAAACCCAGCCTGTAAATCATCCCTACTTCCAATTTGCTTGGTTGGAAGCAAACTACTTCAATAAAATGTGCCCAGAAAGAATGAAGTAGAAGAATCATAACACCATGAAGAATAAAGGTAACCAGATGATGGCAGAAAGTCAGCAACCAGATGCCCCTGAATAGTAGTTTCCCTCCTATGCAGTTCTGGGCATACATCTCCCCTTGAGGTGGCAGCCTACAACCAAGATCCAAATGGCACAGGGCTCATCTCCCTAGACTGGCTGCCACAACAAGCAATAGGTATTGCTTCATAATCACAGGGGTTGAGGAAGCTGACAGCACCTACCATTACGAATGGAGAAAGTGTCATCATCAACCCTGTGGGGCCTGCAGTGGCCTTTGGGTAGCAGATCAGATGTGAGGCAAGTGGTTCTCATAGTGACAAGTGGCAAAGACACTTGGCTTGGAGGGCCATTGTCAAATGGCAACCAAGGGCTAGCTGACTTCTTAGAAACAGAGCTGGGGCTTGATCAAATGTGCCTGAGTGGAGCAGAAATACTCTCCTCTACTCTTGTTGCCTTAAAAGCATTCTTTCTAAAGAAGGAAAGGTAGACCGATGGCTTAAGGATCTATGATGCCAAGTGCACTGCTGTGCAGCCATCTCTCAGGCATAATGAGCCAGGGAGTGGTAGTACAGAAAGAAGCATAGATTGGAACTTCTGCAAAAAGCCTTCTGGGAACCCTGATGGAAATGAAATGAGTTTATTTGGTCCTGTAGGTAGGGAGGTGTCTGCAGAACACAAGTTCACAGTGTGTTGGGGCAGCTCACCTCAAACACAGACATTAGAAGCAATTACGAGCAAAACAGGAAGTTAAAACTTCGCAGTTAGATGAGCTAAACTCTGATTCACAAACACGGTTGGATGAAATGCAGTATTCCTATAGAAGCATTGCCCCCCAGATTGGGTAGCACTGATTAACTCTTGGGAGCTGGTATTGAGTACCACTTATAATTCATCTTGGTTATTTACCTGCTGTCCTACTGCAGAATCAACTCCCTATCTGTGATGAGCTTCTTAAGGCCTAACCTGCCTGGGCTGTGGGGCAATCCCGACAGACTCAGGTTGTCCTGCACTGCTGTGCATGGGTGTCCTGCTTCCAAAAGTGTGGACAAGAGGCACCAAGGGTTTCAGGACCTGCTCGTGGGCACCCAGTTTTGCCTTGGACCAGGAGTTGAGACTCCCACTGGCTGTTGTGTGAGGCAAGGGTTGATCTCCTGGATATCTTTGCACTGGGGTTCTTCCCCAGACAAGGCACTTTCTAGGCTGCTCCAAGAAGCTGGGGTCAGATCCTGGCCAAGCGTCAGTCCTTGCGTGTCTTGCTATCCCTGGACTTCTGGCACTATGACTGGGGCCTGGCAGGAGGAGGCAGCATGCAAGGCCTGAGGCTAAGGCTAGCACCCAAGAGGAAAACAAGGCTTGTCACTCTATCTGAGTAGACTACAGAATAGAGATCTTCTACAAGGTCTGAAACAAGTGCACATGTGAAAGCCCTTCTTTCCCCAAGCCTGCGGAGACTGACGCAGGCCCAGCAGCCCCGTGCACGTACTACCCGTGCAGGTAGGGGGCACGCGCGGGCTCGTGTCCCAGGGCATTGATATGCGGGAGCACGGCGGCCGAGGCCAGCTTCTCGCTCAGCTTTTGGTTCACCAGCTCCAGCTGGCGCCCGCTCTTCTGGGCCCGCCGCAGAGACCTCTTGACCTTCTTCACCCGCTCACGAAGCTGCTTGTTCCGCTTCTCCAGAGTGGCCACCTTCTGCTGCAGTTTCTTGACGTGGTCCTCCTCCTCAAACAGGGCCTTCTGTACCGAGGAGCACAGGAGCTGGGGACAGAGAGGAGGTGAAATGACACAGGTGAGCCTCAGGTCGCTGACCACCACAACCCTGGGCCAGGACAGACCTACCCTGCAGAGACCTTGCTTGTCCTCCACCTCCAGAGCTGTCTCTTTGCCTCAGATACACATAGAGGCCAGTTTTTGTTTGCCTTCCCTCGCTTCCTTGGGGGACTGTGGTCTTTTTTTGTTTGTTTGTTTTTGTCTTTTTGAGACAGGGTCTTGCTATGCGGTTCAGGCTGGCCTTGAGCTCACTTTTGTAGCCCAGGCTGGTCTTGAACTCGCATCGATCCTCCTACCTCAGCCTCCCAAGTGCTGGGATTACATGCGTGCACCACCACGTCCGGCTGAGGACCGTGTTTTTAAAAAGACATTCTGCATAGCAAGTCTCTGTCTCAAAAAGAGACAAAAAGAAAGAAACAAACAAAACCCCAAGACTGTCTAAATATTTGTCATGGCAGAAAAGTACTCTTAATTAAAGGAGGAACAGGAAACAAAAGTACACAAAGAATACAGGTCGTTATAGCAGACGGAATGTAAAGACCTTTTAAATACGAAAGCAGCTGCTGAGCCCCAGTCATTGCAAGAGAAATGTGAGCTAGGGGCACATGGAATTGCTATGTCACACAGAGCTGGGCTTTGAGGAAACAGGGGCTGGACACACTGTAGAGCAATTTAGCTGTATTACAATAAAAGCTGCACATACCCTTTGATGTAGTTATTTTGGAACTCTGCCTTACAGAAATAATCTCACATGTGAGTACTGCTACATATCTGTGAGAGCATTGTTCGTTATTTAAAAAGAGGCGTGGTTCACATAGGCCATGCCAGCTGCGTCCCCAGAGTGGGCTGAGCCTGCCAGAGTCCGTGCTTAGAGGCGCACACCTGTAATCTCAGGGCTGGGAAGGCTGAAAGCAGGAGGATCACCACAAGTCTGAGCTTCACAGTGAGATGCTGCAACAATCACATACATTAAAAGAAAAAAAGAAGTACAAGAAAAAAGAAGTATAGTTCAATGAGTTACAGTAAATCCCTAGGCTCGGGCTTGAAGAGAACATGGTGGCTCCACGTGTGGAGCAGTGGCCGCTAAGCTTGGTGATAACATAAGGGGCAGGCTACACAGCAGCACAGTTAACGTGACGTGCCCACAGTGCAAGCCCTGACGTGTGTACGTGCTCATACTTAGGTATGTGCACTGTCCGAGAAGATACTAGAAACCGGGAATGATGGCTGTACCTGAAGAGCAGAAGAGACAAGAGTGGCAAGATTTGGTTTTGTGTACTCTTTGCACCTTTTGAACTTTCCACACAGACATACCAAGTCTTCTCCCTGGCACTTTCTGCTCCCACCTGCTCTATGTTATCAAGAGCCAAGCTCCCAAAGAAGACCTAGGCCTTGACTTGCCTCTGCTTGGAAATAGTTAGCCCTCCTTATTGGCAGGTTCTAGTTCTGTGAATTCTTGATCCATGGATTCAGCTGACCCCAGATGGAAAATGTTCAGATAAAGAAATTCCAGAAAATAACAAAGCACATGTCGTAATATTCAGTCAAATGACCCATCTTGCATAACTATATCTGTTAATCTGAGCAATAGATTTGATGATAAAAATAGATAATATAGCAATCATTGTTAATCAGCTATTCTTGTTTTGAAAAACTGTAATATATGTGTTGTTATATGTTACCCTGTTTCTATCTTTGCCTTTGTTTTACTTGTTCTTGTTTTTACTCTTCAAAATAAAAGAAAAATATAATAAAAAATGCATAACTTGAATTTCCTGTGGGATGAGCATTGCCTTGAATCCATTTGCGTAAACAAACCCAGCCTTGGGCCACATCATAGATCCTGTCTCTCCAGAGGACTGCTGGCTTGAAAACTGCTGGCCTGGCTTCTCAGTTGTATTTTTGTTTTGTGATAGGTAAAGTAGATAGAGCCCTAAAGTGGGTAAGCCTTTGCAATGAGCTCTACCCCCAGCTTCTTATGTTTGTTTTGAGGCAGGGTCTCACGAAGTTGCTTAGTTGCCCAGCCTGGGCTTGACCTTACAATCCTTTTGACTCAGCCTTCCAGAGTGCTAGGATTACATGCATGTGCTATGGTGCTCAGCTTTGCATAATCTGTAGACAATTGAGATCACATCTGTATTGAACCTGTGTAAACTTCCTTGTCATTATTCCCTAAGCAATACAGTAAAACTATTTATGTCACATTTTATTCAGCTGTAGAAGGAATCTAGAGATGCTTTGAAGTAGACATGAAGTTTCCACAGATTTCAATAATGTGCCACTTTAGGTGAGAGACTTGAACATCTACAGCTTAAAGTATGAGGTCCTGGAAATACTTTCTGTGGATACTGAGGGAGGAGTTTGATCTCCTACGCTGCAATACAGCGATGGGGCTAAAGTCCTAGACCCTTGGGCCAGGCTGCCTTTGATTCAGGTCCTGCCTCTTTAGCTACTGTGAGGAATGACCTCGGAAAGGCTTCTCAACCTGGGACTAGAGATGGAGACTCCCTTAAGACTGGAAGATTTGGGGCTGGGGAGATAGCTCTATGGCACAAGTGTCTGCCTGGCAAGTACAAGGTCATGAATTTGAAACCCAGTCCTGAAAAAAAAAAAAAAAAAAAAAAATTGGAAGATTTATTCCCTCAGCTTCTTGGAGGAAATAAAGAAGGCTGACGGCCTTCATAGAGGTACTCAAAGTCACTCCCTGGAGTATCTGTCTCCAATTCCTAGTTGGCCTCCAAACATGGAGTAGTTCTGAAGAGCCATCCTTGCCTCAGGGTCCCCTGGGGCTGGCTCTGCAGGCCAGGCTCTCTCTGACCAGTCCTGCTTCCTCTGTGCTCTTCCTGGCCTTGAGCACTTTTTGAGAGAACTGTCCACTCCTCTAATCCCAGAGTCCCTCTCTCAGGGAGCATGGCCAGTGTCACTCCACTTCCTCTTGCATGTGCTGGGATAGTCACATTCTGGCAGGATTGTCACAGCTAATCTTGATGGTCAACTCAACTGGCCTGGGAAATACTGAGGAGATCAGTAAAGCACACTTATGCCTATGTCATAGCCAAAGTTTCAGAGCCACATGGGTCATCACCCTGACAGGGACACCTGCCTGAATGTCAGCTCATCATCTACAGGGTGGAGCCTCTCTAGAAACATTCCCCTTTTAGTTAGTTTCTCTCTGGCATTTAGCCACCACAAGTGTGGCCAACACAAGGATTTCATAAATTTTACCTGAAAGATGTTCAGAACCACGCACTGGTACATAGTAAACGGCCTCTGCCAGTCTCTCAAAGGTCTTATGTGGACCCAACCTGCATTGCCAGTTCTGTTGTTCCTGCCTCTGTTTCACACACTCCAGGCACTAACTCGGTTTGTGCCTGGTAGCTCCTTTAGTGCCTCTGCACCTCTGCGCCTCTTCCTTCTGCCTAGAACGCCACTTTCCCCAGTGCTCTCTAGGGCTGCTTTGGGGAGCCTGCTTGGCAGGGTCTTCCACTATGCAAACACATCCTCCTCCATGGTCTACAGAACTCACTAGTGCTTTCCACAGGCCACTAACTTCCTATCAGGGATGGTGAAATGTTAGAGCTTTCTCTTTTTTTATTTTAAAGAAATATAAAAATAGCAGACAGGACATTAGAAATAATATACAAGTAGAAAAACAAGATGACAGGTATTCAATAGTGGTTTTTTATTGCACATAGGTATCTTCAATGTAGCTGTTCAGATTATAGATATAAGCATGTAAAATTGGTCAAAATAAATAATTTAAGCATGAATTGATACCTTGGAAAACTGATAGGAATTAGTAGCACAATCATCTTAGCTATCCTGTGGATATATTTATATGATTTTTTTTACTTTGTTTGTTTATGTATTTGTTTTTATGGCCGGCTCAGCCTGCCCTAAGGGCAGGGCTGGTGCAGCATGTGGTGCTGGGGATCAAACTGGGGTCCCTGCAGCCGCCCAAGCTTTCCTAGGCAGGTGCTTTAGATCACTGAGCCATCCTGCTCGGCCCCCACGATTTTTTTTTTTTTAAATGGCTGGCTGCAGCATGAATGCTGTAGATTTACCTCCACTAACGGTTAGGTCACATAGGCTTTGGTATTCGTGTTGCTCTGGGCATTTTAAATATTTTTTAAAAAGTGTTGGTCAAATAAAATGTTCAGTACAAATAGTGCCATTCATTATTTAAAAAGTGCTCATGGGAATGTCCCTGTTACAGGGGACACCACCCATGCGACACTGCCCTCTTCCGGCCAAAATAAGCCCCCCTTTCCCTAAAAAAGGAGAAATGGGTTTAGGAAATTGCTAGAGAACTCAAGTTATTTCTATAATCTATGTGATTAAGCATGGCCTATACAGCTGAGTGAGGGCTTGATATACTCTAGTAATTAGGAGAAGCACCTTACAACCACACTGTCAGTAAGTCATGGTTTTCTGGAAGTTATGATAAATTCTTTAAGCACAGTAAAACCAAAAGATTTGAGCGTTCACTCTCTTGTACTGAAAAATAAAATAAAATAAAACAAAATAAAATAATAAAAAGGCTACAGTTCCAAGATTTTACATGGCTTAGAAAAAAATCTAACGATGCACTGCAACATATCATAAGAGAGAAATTGAAGGCATGATTTCTGATATTTCTCAAAAGCTGTACTTTTTATTTTATTTTTATTTTTTGTACTTTTAAATAAGTAAAAACAAACATAGTGGGGTGGTGGGACTAATGCAACCACTAGTGAGCAGAGCTTTTTCTAAGATAGCAGCACTCCTTGCAGGCATTTCTGAGGCCCTAGCTCTCCACTTTGGGGGAGTAATTTCAGACTAGCACAGCCAACCAAGGCCTACTTGATGATGACCTCAAGAAATCGAATGGACGGGGGACCCCTGGAAGTGTTCCTCTGTGTCGCTGGGGAGGGAGGTCATTAAGGCGAGGAAATGGCAAATTCTGAAGCAAGGCTGCAAGGAATAGGTGAGATGAGCAGAGGTCCCTCGTCAGCTGCGGTCCTCAGAGGTTCTCTTAAATGTAAGGAGCCACAAAAAAAGACATCCGAGAAATCCTGTGGCCTGTCCTATGTCATTGAAAACGCAGTGATCCAGGACTCCTTACCATTGCATCTCTAAAGCAAGGTGGGCTCTGTTTCCAAAGAGGGGAAGCCTCAGCTGTGGCACTTGAGGCGACATGGTGAAGTAATGGAGCCACTGCTGCCAGTCTTTAAAGGAGGACTCTGGAATCCCAGCTTGCACTCCAAGAGAAAATGCTTTTTCTGATTAAGAAAGCAAAAATTTACAGAGGAGTGCTGAGCTTACAAATGCATATGTTTCTTTAAGAAACTCTCCTTTCTTCTGAAGTGTTTTCCAAATAAAATCAATCTCCTTTTAAAATTGCTAGGGGGAAAATACATAAATATATTTGCTTACTTAGCTTAGTGATATTTTTTCACAGAGAAAGGCAAGATCAGGCTGAAATAGGTACTGCCACATTTACTGTGAAGAAAGGAGAGAGAGACAGAGACAGAAGAGACAGAGAGAGACAGAGACAGAGAGATGGACAGAGAGATAGAGAGACAGGGAGATAGACAGAGAGACAGACAGACAGACAGAGAGAGAGAGAGAGAGAGAGAGAGAGAGATTATGCCTGCTATAGGGCAATGGCCATGTTGCCATAAGAGGAGTGTGTTCTTTTATTTTCAGCAAGATAAAATCCAGGCTGGAATATCCATTTTTCCTTGTCTTCCCCGAAACAATTTTAAAAACTAAAAACAACTTGTTTATTGTAAAGAATCTTGTATGTATGTATGTATGTATGTATGTATGTATTTGATACAGGGTCTCACTACACAGCTCAGGCTCATTGTGATTCTCCTGTTTTCAGACTCCCCAGCACTGGGATTATAAATGTGCACCATCATGCCTGGTCCTGGAGGCTAGCTCAGCATGCCTGGGAGAGTGGCCAGTGTGGCATGTGGTGCTGGGGATCTAACCTCAGTCCCTGTGCTTGCCTAAGCAGGCACTTAAGTATACTATGCTCTCTTTCAGGCTCTTAAGAACCTTGTTTTCTCAAAAAACAAAATTTTAAAAATCATCTTGAATTCTACTACTGAGAGATAAACCCTGCTTTTTGTGTTCCTTCCTTGAATTGTTTTAGTGGAGGTAGGGAAATAGGTGAAACATTTACACAGAATCGGAATCATATATTAGATTTTCTGTTCTAACTTGTTGCCCTTGACATTTTACCCCGACTATCTTCCAGTGCTGGTCTGTTATACTTCCTCTGTTGAGTTATTTCGGTGGAAACAGGGGGAGGAGCACCTGGTGGCTCCAACCTCAAAGTGAACCCTCAGGTCACCAGAACTCAGCTGCTCATCCGCTCTCTCCTCTATCCTACAGCCACAGGTCAAGGGAGAGGGACGGCAAGATGAGCACCTTCTCATTCTTGGGGCTGAGTGACCTTCATGTCTATTTTTGATCACCACACTGAAAAACCTGTGGGAGCTGCTCACCCAAGTAGGAAAGTTTTCCTGCTTGATTTCTGGCTTCCCCAGGAAGCCCAGTTCTCTGAGAAAGATTCACAGTGAAGCCTTTCCATTTATTGGTTTGTTTACAGTACTAGAGATTGAAATCAGAGTCTTTGCACTGAGCCACGTCCCCAGTCCTTTTCATTTTCTATTTTGAGACAGGGTCCTGATCAGTTGCCAAGTAGACCAGGCTTGGCTCAAAATTGTGATCCTCCTTCCTCAGCCTTTTGATCTTCTGAGATACAGACATGTGCCATCACGCCGGGCTTCATAGCCAAGCTCTTGAGGGGCTATGTTGCTGTGTAGAATCACCTCTGTCACTTCTAAATCATTTCAGCTTCTGTATGTTTATTTCAGCAAGAAGTACTTATTCTCTGCCTGGCATCGTATGGCACAGAAATATCCTCAGCCATTCTGTAATATTCCAGTAAGCTCTGTATCTAGCTAAATAAAAAATTATTCACTTTCATTCAGGACTCTGGCCTTCACAGATGGTTTCAATTTAAATACTCACCTAGCAAGACAAGACAAAGTGTACTTTCTGAAATACAAAAAATAAGGGGAGGATAGTCCAAAAGCAACAACAAAGATGAATAGTTTGCCTTTTTATGGGTAATACTTCATTCTTAGTCCTGGTACTCAAAAATGAGAAGGAAAAAAGGAAAGAAAAGCTATGGCTGTGATCAATAAATTATGGCCAACGACCACAACCAGCCTACCAGCTGGTTTTGTGAATAAAGTTATACTAGAACACAGCTGCACTTCTCTGTTCATGGATTTTGTGCTAAAATAGCAGAGGTAAGTAGTTGTGACAGAGACTGTGTGGTCTATAAGCCTAAGTAAGATACTCCTAGATGGGATCTTTTTAGGCAACAATCCCAACAATCTCAACTTCAAAAGGGGCTCCAGGCCAATGAAGGCACAGAAGCAACCACTGATAATTAGATGGGTTGGAGGGAACATGATCTACAGTAAATCACAGCAGAATAAAATGACAGATAAGGGCCCACGAGATAGCTCAGTGGACTAAGTGCCTATTTAGGCAAGCACAGGGACTGGGGCTCTACCCCCGGCACTGCATGCCATGCCAGATCCACCCCCTCAAATAAACACTCTTACACAACACTTAAACCGACTAGAAGCAGAAGAACAAACGAAATCCAAAGCCCGAAGGCGGGAGGAAATTATAAAGATTAGAACAGAAGTCAATTCAATTGAGACAAAGAAAACAATACAAAAAAATTAATAAATCCAAAATCTGGTTCTTCGAAAGATTAAATAAGATTGATAAGCCCCTAGCTAACCTCATCAAAAAGAGGAAAGAAAGGACTCAAATTCAAGCAATAAGGAATGAAAAGGGTGAAATTACTACAGACCCAGCAGAGATACAGAGAATCATAAATAGTTACTTTGAGAATCTCTACTCTCACAGAAT
>PVJA010021965.1:5365-34909 GCA_004027025.1 Myocastor coypus
TTTTTTTTTTTTTTTTTTTTTTTTTTTTTTTTTTTTTTTTTTTTTTTTTTTTTTTTTTTTTTTTTTTTTTTTTTTTTTTTTTTTTTTTTTTTTTTTTTTTTTTTTTTTTTTTTTTTTTTTTTTTTTTTTTTTTTTTTTTTTTTTTTTTTTTTTTTTTTTTTTTTTTTTTTTTTTTTTTTTTTTTTTTTTTTTTTGGCTAGTCTGCTTAGTTTAGATTTTGAGTTACCACATGGTTATCCACTTTTCACATTATCAAAAGACATATTCCTCAGAAAAAGTAGCAGCCAAGGTAACTGTCAGTGTCTGATTTACTTTCATGCTTTAATTTGGTACCAGCACACAGTCTTAGAATGCATTTGTTTATATTTGAAGAAATTATAGTTGTGGGAGTGTTCTTTAAAGATGTGGAATGCTGATCTTTTGAAAACAACTGATAATGAAGAATTTATAATCTGGTTTACATGTGCTACCCTCCAGATAAAGTACACCAAGTATGAATAAAGGCAGTGTTTCCATTTTTAAGTGAATTTTTGAATGACTATGGGAAACATTAATTGGGTGTATTTCCCTATTTAAAGGGAATTGTGCTATCAGGTATATAATATTTAAACATTTGTGTCAAGCATTCTACATGTGTTTGTGGGACCAGGGATATAGCTCAGCAGCACAAGCACCTGCCTAACAAGTGCAAGGTTAGGAGTTTAATTCCCAGCACCAAAAAAAGTATTTAAAAAAGTATGTGTCTGTGTAAGGGTTAGTGTTTAAATACAGCTTCTGTTTCTTTGTTTTATTACTGGGCCAGGAAGATAGCTCAGTCGAATAAGTGCTTGCCTGGCAAGCACAAGGTTCTGAGTTCAACCCCTGGTGCCACTAAAAAAAAAAGGAAAAGAAAAAATAAATTGTTTTATTACTAATTTTAAACATGAATTGCACTGTATTACTCAAATTATTGCTGGATACATAGTACTAGTTGTTTCTTTGACATTATTTAGTTTCATCTACAATATTTCTGATTATTTTGAATCATTTTGTCACAGTGATTCTTAAAATTTTTTGGTCTCAGGACTCTGTTATACAAGTTAACATTTATTAATTTTATCAAAATCAATTATTTAAAAAAAAGTGGTGGACAGAGTAACATTTTCCATTGTCTCATCAGTATCTACCTAAAAAGACAACATGGATTTTCATCTTTACTTCTACAGTCAGTCTTTTGCTTTGGTTTAAGTATCTGAAGAAAATCCATTTCTTATATAGCTAGAAAGAGAAGGAATACTTAATTCTACAGGATCTACTTTCTTAAATTTAGTTGTAATACAGAATCTGAAAGCTATCATTGAACTTTTTATACTTTTCCATTAAAATTCATTGGTCAGTCTTGCCCTTGAATTGAATCTTTTACCCATGTATAATTTTGTAACTTCATCCTTTATCTAAAGACTGTTAGTTCACTGAGTTATGCAGTTCTTTCAAATGTTGACACATTTCATTATAAAATATCAGAAATCTATATTCGTTAACATCTCTGATTTCATCGGAAAAGGTTTTTAAGTGCTGGGAAGCTGTGAAGCTTATGGTGATAGGTACAGATATTTCAAACTTCTAATTTTCGTGTGAAAAGCTGCATTTTATTAATGGCAGCAGATACGGTAGTGGTTTCCTTGGAAAGGATGGGGAGGTTTTTTTTTTTTTTTAAAGGATGGATTTTTTACTGAATTTTGAGAAAATTGCCTTTCAGATACCTAAGACTGAGTCACCATACTTTTTCTGCCAATTACTCTTTGACATTTACAGTGATCTTCTGTGTAAAAAGTAGCTAACAGAACTTCCATCTAAGGTGTCCAAGTACTTTCTTGGTGCTTAATCCATCTTGGTAGTTGGCCATCTTACCTTGGTATCCTGCAGAAGCTCAGTGTGTACTTCCCTTTTGATGTCACAGAATGGTAAAAAAAAAAAAAATGTATACAGTAGGGCTAAAATTTAACCAAACAGTTTTTGCTATTCATCAAGGACATTGTGGAGTGAAGCAGACTTTTTAATATAACTACACATGTGAAGTGATAGAGAATACTTTGGTGTAGCTTTTCTGACAGCCTTGGTTTGTGTGGATGCCACCAGTTTCACCTACCATTGCTATTGTGCTATCTATATAAGTATCAGCACAGTGAAAAAGGCAAGTAAATATTTTAATGACAATAGTTTTGACCTTGCAGATAGTTGGATCATCTTGACAACAGATTTCTTGAAGTATCTATTACACTTGTATTGGTATATGACTTACCTTCAGACATGTAATCTAATTCTTCCCTCAGCCTCATGAGGAAGTATCTTCAAGAGCTGCATTATGCAAACGAATGTACAAAAATTTTGAGATTTGGTGACTAGTCCTTCTGTCTCCTCATACTTAAATATCTTGTTTAAACAGTCTTTTTTTTTTTTTTTTTTTTTGGTCTTTTTGAGACAGGGTCTCATTATGCAGTTAAGGCTGGCCTTGAGTACACTTTTGTAGCCCAGGCTGGTCTTGAATAAACAGTCTTTTTTAAGGAGATTGAAATGTTACTACAACTTGCTGGTTTGATGCCTTCCTCAGTCATTCACAGCTCTTCAAGCTCCACCCCTGCTTAGCAACTACAATGGCTTTTTCACTCTTTTAGTATATATCATGTGCAAAGATGCTGACAGAAAGAAGGAAGCTCTTGAATTTTGTTTCTTTTTGAGTAACAACCAGGCCACTGAACAATTAGAATCATACCAGTTCTGACAATATTACGCTCATGAAGAAGAACAAACTAAAATAAAAAAGTATGGTTTTAGTGTTGCAGTTGCTGAATCATGTACAGTTTGTGGCTGACTGCAGAGGTTCAGTTTTGGATTTTATTGCCACTTGCCTGAGCTATGTTTTCTCCCTGAAAAACTAATCCTAGTAGAGAATGTTCCTAAGTTCAGTGGCTAAAAGAAGCAGAAGAAATGCTTATTCTTTTCATATTCAGATATGTATACATAAATATTAGGTTGGCTAATGTGGATTTAGCAACCTGAGATTGAGAGTGCAAAAGATCAAAAGTAAAAAGCAATATAATACTAATAAGACAATATTATATAGAGTAATACTGAGTAATATTTAGAATAAGAAATTAAATTCATTAAAACATGACTTACTGGGGCCCGGCAGAATGGCTCAGTGGTCTAAAGCGCCTGCTTAGGAACGCTTAGGCGGCTTCAGGGACCGCGGTTCAATCCCCGGCACCACATGCTGCGCCAGCCCTATCCTGAAGGCAGGCTGAGCCGGCCATAAAAATAAATAAACAAACAAAAGATCTGAAACAAGAAAAAATCATAAATAAAAAATAAAAAAAAAAAAAAACATGACTTACTGTATTCAGTTTTAAAAACAATGTAATAGGCTGGCTCAGCCTGCCCTGGGGGTGGGGTAGGTGCAGCATGTGGTGCCACGGATTGAACTGTGGCTCATGAGGTTGCCTAAGCTTGCCTAAGCAAGCACTTTAGACTGGTGATCCATCTCACCAGCCGTAAAGTACTATGTTTTTAAGTTAAGTATGGTGTTGTATGCCCCCTAAACCCAGAGACTGAGGTAGCTAGCCTGGACTACTTAGTGAGACTCTGTATATATGTATGTATGTATGTATGTATGTATGTATGTATGTATGTATATGTGTGTGTGTTCATATATATGTTGTTATGGTTTGTGTATAGGTGTCCTCTCAAAGCCTCATGCAGTCATTTGGCAGCTTCTGGAATTTGTAATTGATTATCATGGGTGTGGGTGTTGCACCTCCCCTAGGGCAGGTGATTTGGATTTCAATGTAAAGGAAGAGAAGTTAGCTGGTTGAGTTGCTGCTACCTCTCCCTGCACTCTTGCTCTTAGCTGCTGCCCTGAAAGATTCCCTCTCACATGTGCCTCTCTGCCTTGAGCCAGCTAAATACAGACTAAAACCTTCAGGAACAGTGAGCTAAATAAACCTTTCCTGCTCTCATTTTGAGTGTCGAGTATTTGTCCCAGCAACAAGAGAAGAGTAACTAAAACATACATAAAATGTAAATTTCATTTTCTTCACCCTTTTCAATATGGTTACTGCATTTTTTACACTATATTTATTATGGAGAAACAAGATATTGTGATGTTGAATGTTCTTGAACTCAATATAAAAAAACTCAACATATCCTGCTCCTAGCCGGGCGTGGTGACACACGCCTATAATCCCAGCACTCAGGAGGCTGAGGCAGGAGGATCAGTGTGAGTTTGAGACCAGCCTGGGCTACAAAAGTGAGCTCAAGGCCAACCAGAACTGCATAGTGAGACCCTGTCTCAAAGAGACAAAAACAAAAAACAAACAAACAAAAAAATATCCTGCTCCAGTTTTTACATGTCATAAAGTTTAAATTTTATTCTTAAAACTTTTTACCTCAGTTTTATTTAGGTTTGTTTCAGGAACTTATATTTTTGGTTGTTAGTAATTTTTTTTTTTTTTTTTTTTTTTTGAGACAGGGTTTTGCTATGCAGTTCAGGCTGACTTTAAACTTGCTTATATATTATATAGCCCAAGCAACTGACCTCCAATCTTTGGTGATCCTCCTGCCTCAGCTTCCCAAGTGCAGGGATTACATGCATATGCCTGGCTACTAGTATAATTAATATCTTTAAATTTTTTCCATTCTTTTTGAGACATACTTGACTTTGATATTCATGTAAACTGAGCAACCCTAACATCTGACAGTCATCATATTGAGGCTTATGGTTTGTATTTAATTCTGTTAGGCCTTCCTGTGTAGATAATAACCTTTATTTGTAAAAACCAATTTGTTTCTCTTTTCAGTTTATTTAAGCTTTTTTTTTTTTTTTTTTCCTGTGACTGTTTGACCAGCACAGCAGATAGGAAGAAGCAAGGAGTATTTTATTGGAGAATAATAGAAGACATAATTTGTGCAATTTTTCCTTTTGATAAATAAAGTAGCAATCTGAATATATTAAATGTTACCAATGGCTTGCAAAGTGCCCATTTCCACAGTAACCAGGATCATAGGCTATTTGATTGATGTTTGTTTCTGGTTTCTAGGAGTGTGTGTATGAGTTAGGGTCTGGTTGTCATTGTGGAAAGGTCTTGTACAATTATATTTTAAAGGTTTCTGTCAGGTTTGGAAAAAGTCACTGGAGATCTAGGAAAAAGTAAATTTGCAGGAGGTAAGATTGCTGAGTGCTGAACATGAAGGATGACTGTTAGCTTGGGAATCCTGCCTGATCCTGTCCTGTTTCCTGGCCACACCTGATAGTTTGCAGCATGGCAGTGTACGTGCCTGAGCTGGTTGTAAGCTAGGGCAGTTTGATTCTTTTCCCTATGACATCTCCTCCTCTAGGAAGTTAGTGTGGAGAATCATTCTGTTGGAGATTACAGAGCTCACAGATTCATTTCCTTGCTTTTGGAAATGAGAGCAGTTTGGAATGCTCTGGAATTAAAGCATTTTGGCTTCCAAGGTTTCTGTCATTCTCCCTGTGGATTTCCCATCCCTGCAGGTCACAGGGGAATACTGTTATTTTTATAACTTCATTCAAGGTTCTTGTTACCTAAGCTTGGTCTTTCCTGAAGTTGTTTAAGCATAAATATCTTCTTATATCAGAATTTGAGTAAGAGGAAATACCTGTGACTTAATGTGCCCCCCCCCCCACCCCCGCCTCCGAAACTAAAGCTCTGTATTGCAAACATAGAAAACACTATTTGGTTCCCATGTACTTTTATCATTTAGAGATATAGTCTCTTGCTAGGGTGATAAGTATAGTAATTTCCTTGAGGAGGAAAAGAATTTAGGATTGGATGATTATTTTTAAAGTGATATTTTCTTATTTTTAAAAACACAACATGAAAGGCCTTCAAGTAAAAAGTAGTGGCTCAGCTTTAACATTTACAAGTCAACACTGTCATTGAGGGACACAAACAGCGTGTTGGATATCTAGCAGGTTGGTAATTATAGTATTTTCCTTATATCATATTTGGAGGTTCTGTAACATCCCTATATCACAGTATTGACAAAACTGAGTTTATAACTAGACTCTGAGCACTACCACTACTTTCCACTTGAGTAAGTGCACAAGCTTATAGGCTTCAAGATATTGGTCAAATTATACCATATTCAAACCTCATCTCTGTCATCAAGAAAATAATACTAACACAGAGGCATCACCACAGTGGTCATTTGGATACCCAAACCTTAACAAAAGGTGACAAGATGGAAAATTTCATCATAGCAAGGGGAAAGATAACTAAAATGATTATAAGGTCTGTACTTGCACTGTATTTTTTATTACAGTAGCTATGATACAGCATGCTCTGTACTATTTTATCTCCATATAACTCTTTGATTTGGAAGAACTGAAGGAAGTGTTTATGTTTGTTTGCTTGAGACAGAGTCTGAGTTGCCCACACTGACCTTAAGCTCATGCTTCTATTTAGCTAGGATTACAAGTATGTGCCACTGCACCCAGCTAAAGGATTTTTTTTATAATGCATATTATATTTACTTCTATTTTTGGGACAGGTTCTTGCTATATATTTCACAGTGGCTTGAGCCTACTCTATAGCTCATGCTGACCTTGAACTCATATCAATCTTCCTGTCTCAGCCTCCTGAGTACTGGGATTACAGGCCCTCACCATCACACCCAGCCAGTATTTACGTTTTTATTAAGGAATGATTTTTACTTTTTAATAAGTAGTAGCTTTATTATTAAAGGAAAAGATATAGGTAACCTATGAAGTACTTATTTTGTTTACCATGGTGACCACTCTGGTAATGCCTCTGTATTAGTAGTATTTTCTTAATGACAGAGATGAGGTTTGAATAGGCTATAATTTGACCAATATCTTGCAGCCTATAAACTTGTGCACTTATTCAAGTGGTAAGTAGTAGTAGTGTTCAGAGTCTAGTTATGAACTCAGTTTTGTCAATAATGTAATATAGGGATGTTATAGGACCTCCAAATATGATATAAGGAAAATACTATAATTACCAACCTGCAAGATGTCTAATACGCCATTTCAATTTTGTGTTCCTCAAAATTGAAAAAGACATTCTAAGGTACAATGGAAATTAAGAATAAGAATTATTAATGTATTAATATATGTACACACACACATACAGGAGAGTTAGGATAGATATACAGCTACTTTCTTTTAGTTCACTGAAAATAAAAGTTGGTACTAGTATTTTTAGACAATATATCATGTCTGTATTTTGTCCTCTGAATTACTACGAAGACAACACTATGCAATGTATTAATTATTATAAACATCCTACTAACCTGTTTTGAAATTGTTTCATTGCTGTTTTATCTTTTTTGTCATTAAAATGAATAAAAAATTTTTAAAAAGAATAAGAGTTCTTTGACAGAGATAGAAGGAGACCTGGAAAGTGGTTTGCCCCTCAACCCACTTCTTAAAAGAAGCTTTATAGAGCAAAATCACAAGGTGGTTAGGAAATCATGAGGTGGGTGCAAGGTCAGATAAAACTACCAGTAAGATTACAAATATAGTCCCTTAAGTTGATCCAGTGGGGAAGCAAGCATGTTGCAAGTATGAGTGGAAATGGCCTCTTCTGGAAGGGATATGTTAAGGTTTTGGCCCCTTCCTAGGTGGTTGATCACCCAGTAAGGTCATTGATGCATATTTAGAACATCAGTCACTATTGTTTATCCCTGGTGGAAGCTGATGTGATCACTGAGGCCTGGACTTCAAGGAATGCACCTCCACCCACAGATGTAATGTGTCCTCATCTTTTGCACTAATTCCTTCAAGGGCCTAACCCTGTCTGACTACCTGTAATATTTCTACCTAACATACAATAGGAAGCATTTAAGAAGATAGTAATAGCATGGGAAATACCTAATTTTTTATTTTGAAACATTTCACATATACACTGGAGTAGAATAATGTAACAAACCCTTTGTTTTGTAGCCCTGCCCCAGCTTTAGCTTTAGGCATTTATTATAGATCTTTAAAATATGCTGTCAGTGACTATACTCAGATTACTTTTTTAAACAGACACAATTCCACTTTATGTATTTGTACCCATTCCTCATCATTGCTTTTGTAATTTTTATCTCCTAAGGTTCTATAAGGCTTTATGTCAATTTTTTTCTCTTACTATAAATCTTAGTTCTTTCATAGATTGTTTGGTTTGCCATACAGAAACAAAAAGAATCTGTGATTGTTATTTGAAAATTATGAATGTTGTTATTAACTTGCACCTATTTAGATGTAAATTTATATTAATATTTAGTGTCGTGGTTGACTTCTGGGAACATCCAAAAGAAACATTTTTAATTTAATTATGGCTGAGTGTAGACTGTTGATATGTAATGATACTAAACATTTTGCAATGCACAAGAAAGAAGTCCTATGAGAGGGAATCATCCAGTATATAATGTCAGTAATATTCAGATAAAAGAACCTACTTAACAAGAGACCCTGTTGTTTTCAGTGGGCAAACTGCTATATTTGGTGTGACTATTGATATTAAAGTTATAAAATGGATAATTTTGGGGAGAGGTGCCTGTAGGAATGACAAGAACCCTTTACCTTGCCTGTATTGTTTTTTTATCCCTCTTTCCCCCAACTCAACGTCTCACTTCCTTTATTCTCTTCTATTTCATCAGAAAAAAGGATATATTCTTTTAGACTACTCTTGCAGTTTTATCTTTACACTATTTTTTAATCTGCTCTTAAATGCCCTGTTTTTTCACTAGATATTGTTTGTGAGATTACTCCTATAAAACAATTTGAGGTATTTACTATGATCACAAAAGCAAATTTTTCTTAATCTGTAGCAGCCCTAATAAAAAAAATTCTTAGAAAAATGCACAGTGGTATTTTAAATATAACTTTACTGCTTTTGAAAATTTATTCTACTTAAAAGATATCTTGTCTGCTTTTATTACACCCACTTTAATTCAAGGTTAAAGACTCAGGCTGGACAGATAGCTCAGTGGATTGAAGCACTTGCTTAGGCAGACACAGGGACCGGGTTTGATCCCAGCCTTGCCTTGCCAGCCTCACCCCTGGGCAGGCTGAGGTGGCTATTGAGACTGGGCATGGCAACAACCTGTATGTAATCCCAGGACTTGGGAGGCTGAAAACAGGAGGATCACTAGAAGCCTGATCTACATAATGAGACACTATAGACCCTATACTAAATACATTTAAAAGAAGGTTAAAGACTCATGTGTAGTGAAAAATATAAAATTTACTAATTTCTCACCTGTATATTAGTAGGGTGGAATTCTTTGTAGGGATTTACACAATAAATAAAAATTTATCAGGAAAGAAAGGAGGCTTTACTCTTAACCTTTTTACCTCACTTTCATTATGGGAAGTTTTTGACTATATACTAAAGTAGAGAAATGGCATAGTGAACTTCTGTATGCCTCTCATTGAATTGCAAGTCATTGATACATGGTCAGTCTTGTTTCAAGTGTATATAAGCCACTCCCCTTTATGTGTACTTCCCGGGATTATGCTAATGAAAATCTCAGAGTATCATTCCATCCTTAAGTGCTTGAGTACTTGTTTCCTTAAAGGTTCCTTTTTTTAAACAGAGTTCAAAAATGTCATGATGATTGTAGTCAGTGAAGACTACTTAATGCTCAAATTCCAACAATTTCTGATTTTTCCCTATTTGAAGTACATTCTGTTTTCTGGTTCAAGACTGTCCAAAGTTACCATGTTTACAGCAATTTACAGTATCCTCCAAGGGAGATACAGTTCACCTCATTGATATTATTGTGATGGCATGAAGCAGTCATACTCAGAGTTGTTCCAATAATTTGGCCGATAAAACGAAAGAAAAGAAAATAATTTCCAGAACAATTTCAATGCATTTGTAGCAGTAGCAGTATTGCGGAGCTACTAAAGCTATGTTTTTTGAACATTGGATGAATTTTTTTTTTAAAGATTATGTCAAGTTACATTTAACAAATATATACATTTAGAAAGAAAAAGAAAGTCTTGTCAATCCAGTATGATCAAATTTAAGAAAAAGTTAGGCTGGCATTTAGCTGTGTTAGAGCACCTTCCTTAGCAGGCACCAGGCACTGGGTTCATTCTCTAGCAATATCATCAAAGAAAAAAAAACAACAAGTTAACAGTAAGAGAGAGGCAAGTAGTATATGATGACTAGAATAAAGCAAATTCATAAACATTTTAAAATTCTGAGCCGGGCGTGGTGGCTCACGCCTGTAATCCCAGCACTCGGGAGGCTGAGGCAGAAGGATCGGTGCGAGTTCAAGACCAGCCTGAGCTACAAAAGTGAGCTCAAGGCCAGCCTCAACTGCATAGTGAGACTCTGTCTCAAAAAGACAAAAAAAAAAAAAAAAAAAAAAAAAAAAAAAAAAAAAAAAAAAAAAAAATTCTGAAATGAGGCCTTATTCTTTTTTTCCTGTTTCCAGTGCTGGGATCTTCCTCTTGCTAGGTGCATATTGTACCATTGGAATACATCCCAAACCATTATTTGATTTTGAGGCAAGATCTCTTTAAGTTGGCCAGACTGGCCTTAGACTTGTAATCCTCCTGCCTCACCCCTGTGAATGCTTGGAACTGTAGGCATGAACTGCCACACCTAGCTTGAGACCCCATTCTTACATATTCCTACCTCAAAATAGACAGCTGTGGTCTGGCTGGAGTTGAAACACTGATAGTGATCCAGCACAACCTGAAAGAACACTGTGTCTGAAAAGAAACTGCTGAAATCTCTTCTATTTATTTGGTTTTAAAAGAACCATATATGTGTCAGTGCACAGCTTCTTGCTTATACAGACTGTCATTAGTTATGCTCAAAAGAAAAAGGAGAAAAACTACAGACATATACAGTAACATATCATTCCAAAAAGGGCGGGGTGTGTGCTACAGACATAAACTGTTTTCACTTTTTTCCCCTTTCTGAAAGAGTCTTTCTTGAGCATATTTTATATTTGGAAGTGTAAGCTTCTCTGTTCATAGAAAAAAAATAAGTTCTCTGCCTAGGGTTGTTTACAGCTTCAGTTTCTTTTATATAACTATGTAGAACATAATGACTATGATGATTTAACAGATTTTTTCCCCTTACTGTGTTACTTGTTGTGTACCATAATTAGATAGTTTCTTGAGAGTAATGCTCATACTGTTTAGCAAAGGGGAAAAAGTTACTTTAGAGCAATTCTTGACATTTTTTCTTCTGTTTCTAGGTGAAGTCTGATGTATACAAGTTAGACTCATACATACTTCATGGATTAGGTCTGTGGCATAAATGCAACAGGTACTCTCAAGACCTGAAAGGCAGACCAGAAGTGCGAGGAGACTAACTCCCTGGGGGTGACCCTCAACCAACAGCTAATAGGTGTTGGTGGCTAGATAGCCAGCTTGCCTACCTTGAGCTAAACTCCCCTTTAGCTGGGAACCTCTGAAGCACGTGTCCTGCACTGTCTTCCAGAGTTTTGCAGCTGGATTAAAGAAATTTCCCATAATGGTGTCCAGCTGGTACTGGTTTTCTAGACTTTATTCACTTTTTTTTTTTTTTTTCCTTCCCCACTTATCTACCAATGTTTCCAGGGAATCTCCTCAAACAAACTAAACCTTATCTCAGAGTTGGCTTCTGGGAAAATCTAATCCAGGACAGAGGTAGTAAACTATAACTCTTGCCTGTCTTTTGTACTTAGAAAAGCAAAAGTGGTGGCTTTATAGGGATAAAGTGTGTGCACACGCATACACGCAGAAGCATATAGACTTTGTAAAAAGTAGTGGAGCAAGTTTGGTATTTTAAAGCTTATCAGATTACTTAGTGCCACATTTCACAACCGACCAGGAACACTTAAATTAGGAACACACGTTCTTTGATCCTCAGCTTTGTCTCTTTGAGTGTCTATATTCCAGTATTTTAAATTAAGGTGTTCCTAGACATACTGCATGTAAATATAAATTGGTTTTTATTTTTGTTGGTGGTGGTTTCTGCAGTGGGGGAGTAGGGTCTCACTATACAGGTCAGGCTGGACTTTAAGTCACTGTGTAGCCCAAGCTGGCCTCAAACTAGAGGTAATTCTCCTGCCTCAGCTTCCTGAGTACTGGGAGTACAGGTGTGCACCAGCACATCTGGCTAAATAATGTCTTAGTAGACTCACATGTTCTTTAATAATTGGTGTGTTCTCTCAGAATTCATATGTTGAATCCAAACCTCATGTAACTCACAATGTGACCAAATTAGAGATAGGATCTTTAGTGTGATTAAGTGAAACTGAGGCCATCAGTGTGGGCTCTGACTCAATTCAGTGGTGTCTTTATAAGAAGACAAAATAGGGACCCACAGAACATAGGGACCCTCAGGTACAGACCAAGGGCACAAGCACAGAGGAATAATCAGGTGAAGAGGATGAATTTTCACAAAGTAAATACATCAATGTAACCATTACCCAAAGGTAAAAGAATATTATCAGCTCTACTGTGATTTTTTTTTTTTTTTTTTTTTTAGCTCATGGATCCATCATTGAACAGTGACTGATCTATAATGTATATTATTACTTGTTTTTAAACTTTTAAGCATAGTTTTACATAGATATAATCAGATTTGGGAATGGTTGCATTGTTAGAAATACTAAGCTTCTTAATGTGTTATACCAAATTAGAGAGTTATGATTTCGATGTTTAGTTTTCATTTCTTAATAACAAAATAATATGGGTATACTTTTATTTATGTTAGTACATGTTTGCAGTACATAAGGATTACATTCCTTGTGGGGAGCTGGTACATGTGCATACCATATCTCTATTCTTTTTACATCTTCTTCCTGTCTCCTCCCTCCATCCTTTGGTCCCCTTCCCATTTGCAAGTGATCTATCTCCCTGCTTCCTATTATCTATCTTTTATTTTGCTTTTTCATATGTAGGAAAACCCATGTGAAATTTAATGTTCTGTGTCTGATTTATTTCACTTGGTTATGGTTTCAGCATGCATCCATTTTTCTACAAATGACTCAAATTTATCTTTTATGGCTGAGTAGTGCTTTGCTGTGTATAAATATCAAATTTTCTTTATCCATTCATCTGCTGATGGGCATGTAGGCCACTTCCAAGATTTAGACTCTGTGAGTATTGCTGCTATAAACATGGGTCAGTAAATGTATATCACTATGAAATAAGGTCTTAACTTTTAAAAGAATATACCTAAAAGGAAAATAGCTGATTTGAATGGAATTTCTATTTTCAGTTTTCGGATGCTCCTCTGTACTGTTTTCCATAGTGGTTGTACTAGATTACACTCCTACCAGTGGTGTAGAAGGAATTTTCCACATAGCCTCACCAGGATCTTTTGATTTCTTGATGATAGGGATTCTTTCTGGAGTAAAACAGAATCTGTGTTGTTTTAATTTGCATTTCTGTAATGGTAAGAGATGTTAAACATTTTTTAAAGGTACTTACAGGTTTATATTTCTTTTTCTGAGATGTGTCTTTAATTCAGTTGTCCACTTTTTTATTACATCTTTTATTTTGAGTGTTTCTTTCTACAATAGTAGACTCCAGTTATCTTTTTGAGACACATAGTCTGGTAAACTTAACATTACAATTATTTTTTTCCCTCTCACTTAACATCTTCTAATATTTTTCTAAAGCATTTGTTGAAAATGAATCTTAGTTGAATCAATGATGCAGGTAATTTATTTGAATTACTTTTCATGAGTTTTATGTTCCTAAAATGAAATCAGTTTCAACAAATGACAGTTTTTTTCAGCTAATGAGGTACTCTGTACATGGAATATTTTCTCCTTAAAACTGTCTGTCTGAGAGAATTATATTCCAGTGGAAAGGTCTTGTGGTTTTGAAGCTGTTATTTGAGAAAGCTGGAAAGTATGGAAAATCTGTGTGCATGAAAGATTGGGACACTTCTTAGAAAAAGAGTGAGAGGTGATATCTGAGAAAACTATGTCAGGGTTAGAATGACAGTTCATGAAAGAATTGTAACAGTCTTGATGAAGAAAAGGTGGTGATGGGAGCTTGACGTGAAGCTGGGCAACAAGGAATGAGGCTAGGATGATCTGCCACAGTTCTCTTACGGGCTACAGAACCCAGACCAGCAGACCCAAGCACATGCTGCTCAGTAAGAGGGTTGCCACCCTGCAGGATGGATCCCCTAGAGCTGCTACTTCAGAGACTTCTGGACCCCCTCCAATAGGGCCTCTACCTCCTTCAAGTAAGGCTCCTAGGCTCTCACCTGTAGGGAGGGGCCCTGCCTCCACTGTGGAACCTATGGATTCCCCAGTCATTGAATCTGAGACTTTGATAGAGGATGTGCTGAGACCTTTGGAACAAGCATTGGAGGATTGCTGTGGCCCTACAAGGAAACAGATATGTGATGATATCAGCTGACACTGTTCAGGAACAGTAGCAGGAGGAAAGTTGTCAACTCCTGTAAAGAAGAAGATGGCACTACTGGTTGGTGCAAGAGCTTTCAAGCCTTCAGTGAGGTACAGCAGATGACATCCATAGCTTACTCATGGTTGACCGGGTGACTGAGGTCAGTCAGTGGATGGTGGGAATTAAGAGATTAATTGCAGAAAAAAGGAGTCTGTCTTCAGAGGAAGAGACAAGTGAAGAGAAATATGAGGTGGCAGCTGATTCTAGGCTTTCAAGAGGCTTTGTAAACCTGGAGGTTCCCCAGACTCACACCATCTGCCAGGCCTTGGTGCAGGAGGTCTTCTCTCACTTGGCTCCCTTTTACCACCTGAGAGAATGTCCCACTGGGCCTGGGCTACAGGGAAGTCACTCGTAGCTATAACATGCACTTCAATAAAAACCATGCCAGTGGTGGGCACTACGCAGGAAAAAAAAAGATGGTGATGAAAAGGATGTGGTTGGCATAGTAGACTAAAGGAGACTGTGACGAGAGTCCAGTGAAGGCTACAACAGTGGTCAGTCACATTGGACGGAAGTAGACACAGTAGAGGAAGATAATGCTGGCAATCAGAGTGCTGACATGTCGTTGACTTGGGCAGCAACAGACAGACATCACGCAGACAAAACACAATCTTATTTGCAATGATATAGATGTGCAAAATTTGGTGACTAAATCTATCTTGGCTTTCTGTTGAAAACTCCCAGCCTTATGATGTTTGGGTCTAATAACGTGTGCTTTATGTGCAGTATCCCCAGGAATAGCATTTAGGTGTACAGACATTCTAAAAGAAAGCTGAGGGTCAAAGAACTCGTGTGCCCACATGACATATGTTACTGTAAATGTATGTTGGAAGTGTGGCATCAAGTATCTGAGAGAGTTTATAATAGCAAATATGAAAATAATGTTTTTAAAAGGAGAGTGTATGTAAGAGTAACCCTTACGAAACCATTGTTTTTTCAGTTTCTGAACACAGCAAGGCAGAATTATGTTTTGCTATTTCTATCTTAGTTTGGATTTTTCCAGATGACACCTCTCGGAATTAGACATTATGGCATTTGATGGGAACCCAAGAATGACTTAGAACAAGATTGTGTCTAACCTGTAGCTTCATACTACTGGATGGTAGGTAGTACATAAATAGCACTTTATGAAATTAGAAGATATACTATTTAATTTTCTCACATTGATCTTCAGACTGTCTTTAGAGATAGGAAGAAATGGTTTGTGTTTGTGTGTTGGTAGCTATATAGGTCAGGAGAGAGATAGTTCTGATGTTAAAGACAGTGCTTTACTGTACAGGTTAAAGGAAGAGCATGCTATGAGAATAGGAGGAATGGCTTAAAGGTTGTCATGTGAGATACTGATTCTAGTTTGCAAACCTATTTTATTTGGTTTTGTTAATGAATACTGTTGCTTTGGGCAGTACTCATTAATTCCCAAAGGGGAAAATAATTTTTTTTGTTTTTGTTTTTTTGATATAGGGTCTTGCTGTATTCAGGCTGGCCTCAATCTCACTGTGATCCTCCTGCCTCAGCCTCTTTAGTACTGGCATTACAGGAGTGCGCCACCATACCTGGCTATCCTTTTGAATACAGGACAGTGATAATTTGCTGATAAGTATTGTTTTAGGTGTTCAGACAAAACATTGAAACAAGCAGTATTAAGGAACTGGAGATCCTCTGTGCTTATTTCCAAGCATATTGATACTTATTTTTGTACTGTTGTAATAAATAAGAGGGAAGCCTATGATGCACTGTGGAGTTTTCTTTCAGTTTAAAGGTGAGAAAAGAAAAAAGTTATTCTTGAAGGTTATGGAACTAGTCTTAGGTGTGGGATCATATGTTTATTTGGCTAGGGAATTAAAAGCAACAATAGAGACCCATTGGATGTCTATGTCTCTTAGCGGTAGGATTAGAAACATAATGGTTATTTTATTCATTACATTACAGAATACTTTTGAAGTGTTGTTCTTGAGGAATTTAAGAAGTGTAATAATATGAAGTGCATTGGACAGATTTGTTTGACAGTGTGATCATTATTATTAGACTATTTATTAAGCCCTTTGAAGCGAATGTTAAAGAAATAACAGTTCCTTTCTCCAAAGAGTTTCAGTCTGGAAAATAAAATATAAATATAAATATATATATAAATATGTATATATATATATATATATATATATATTTTTTTTTTTTTTTTGGGTTGGGGGGACCAGGGCTCAAACTCATGACCTTGCAGTTGCCCAGCAGGCACTTCTGCCATGGAGCTATCTCCCAGCCCCTAAAAAAAAATTATTAATAATACATATCTCCAGGACATAATAATTGTATTCATTATTGGAAGTTGGTACATGTACATAACAAATCTTAATTATTTTTATATCTCTTTCCGTCCTCTACCTCTCACCTCATCCTGTCTTGGTCCCCTTGAACAGAACAGGAAAGGGTTCAGTGAAAGCAAAAGACAAGCAGTTTGTCTTGGATGAGTGAAAAGATTCCCTGCATACCTGGCATTTGAGATAGGCATTTACCATGAGCATATAAAGAATTTTGCATACTAAAATAGCACATGTGTAGGTTTGAGACAGCATAATGGTCTTGGAACGTTGCCAGACAAAACGGCTGAGGCACGGCAAGATGGGACCTGAGGAAAAGGTGTCTGCATATAGTAAAGCGAGTCCCTCTGTGGTGACTGCTTTCCCCTCTTTTAATGAAAGTAGATAAAAGCTCAGAAAATGGTATATGAATTTGGTGAAAATGCAAGGGAACCATTGAAGATTAACAGCAGCATCACGGCTCAGAAGGTAGAACTGAGGTCCAAAAATTCTGAAGACACCAGTGTTATTGGAATAAAGGTTTAAAGAAAGAAGTAAGGTCATAGTTAATACCAAAGGTTTGTCAGACTGAGTTGCCACGTTCTCATGTAAGACTCTTTAGTTAGGCTGGGCGAGGTGATATATATACCTGTTAGGTCTAGCACTTGGGAGGCTACAGCAGAAGGTTCCTGAGAGTTCAAGTTCATTCTTTCAGTCTCTTAATAGATTCCAAAGTATAGACATTCATTCAATTTTACTGTTAGTGAATATGTTTATAAGTTTGGGCTTAGAGACAGTATTGTTACCACATTTGTAAACATGTATATTCCCAAATGTCAACTTTGTCTGGCCATAGGTATGTCTTCACTTCTAATTTGGTAATGCTAAGCTGTTTTCCAGAGGAATCATTTGTTCCCTGTCCTTCAAATAAATTATTTTAAGTTCTCCCTGCTGTCATTGTTACATATGTTTCTTAAAAGTTAGTGATTATAGTGTGTATAATGATTTTTTTTTTATTGAGTAACATTCCCAGCAGATTTTTATTTTATTTTATTAATTTTAGTGAATAAAGCTTGCAAGCCAGGTGCTTATGTCACTGAGCTATATCACCTGGCTTGTGTGATTTCATTGTCCTTTTTTTCTTATTTGGTTTTTGTCTTTTTCAGATAGGGTCTGTGCTGTGTAATGCAGGTTGGCTTTGAGCTTGGTATACTCCAGGCCAGCTTCAACCTTAGCCCCCCTGTCCCAGCCCTCTGAGTGTAGGTATTTCAGTTGTGTACCATGGTGGCATGTAAAACTTACCTAGTGAGGTGGGGTTATTTCACTTTTTTTTTTTATTCTATTTTGTGTGTGTCAGGAGTGTTTTTTTGGTTTTGTTTTTCAACTAATAATAGATTGCTTTAATCCAATATATCCATATCCTAGCATTTCAACATAGTCAGCACACAAGAACGTTGTGGGGGGAAAAAAAGAACTTTGCAATGACCCCAGTGGCCCAGGGTCTCACCCCTATATCAGACTCTGGTAACCTGCCTGTTTACAGACTCCCAAGAGCTGGGATTACAGGCGCCGCTAAGTCCAGCCTCAATTGCCACCTAAGCACCGTGGGGTGGGCGCGGCAGGCCTGGGCATCAAACCTCGGGTCTCAGGCGCTTGACCCTGAACTCATAGCGACCCTCCTGGCCCATCTTCCCTGGGCTGGGGTCACAGGTGTGTGCCACCACACCCGACAAAGGACGCGTTTTGCCCTGGTTCTGCCACTGTCAGGGGGTCGGGCGAGGGATGGCTCCGAACTCAGCAGGGGCAGCAAGGCCCAGACGGTAAATAAGTGGGGTGGGCTGGGCTCCGGCTCAGGGGGAAGTGTGCAGCGTACACGAACACGCAAGCCTGCCTATCCAGGAGCAGGGAGGGGAGCCGTGTGCCTGAGGAATGGCCCCTGTGAAAAGTGACCTTGCCCCTCTCCTCACTCCCTCCCAACCCCCACACTTGGGAGGGTCCAAGGGTGCCACCTAGTCCCTGCCCACCAGTGGCCTGAGAGTTCGGGTGCCCTGTGAGTCCCTGAAGGGCAGGGTGGCCCTAACCTCTGGTTTAAAATGGCCTCATGCCCCACAGGAATGGGGCATCTGGTGCCAGCTTCCCCGACTTACTACGGAAAGGGTAGAGAGTCCCGGGCCAGCCAGGAGCTCCAGGTGTGCAGGAGCCCAGGGAGCAGGGAGGCTCACATATTGGTTACGTGGAGTGGCTTTGGGTTACCGTCCTACTGCCTGTCCCGACAAACACAGGACCTTGTTTTGTTTTTTGAGACAGGGTTTCACTCTGCAGTTCAGGTTGGCCTTGAACTCACTCTGTAACCTAGGCAAGCCTTGAATTTGCAGTGGTCATCCTGCCTCAGCCTCCTGAGTTCTGGAATTACAAGTATTCAACGCTTCACCCAGCAGAGTGAGGTTTAATTATACCTATTCTGTTCTTTATTTCTAGATGTTTGATTTCTTTTTGAGTGTATTACAATTTCTTCTGCAGACATTTTAAAGTATTGTTGTTATTTTAACCACAATCCAGTTGTTAATTTCAATCTTTGATGACTTTTTTTTTTTTTTTTTTTTTTTTTTTTTTTTTTTTTTTTTTTTTTTTTTTTTTTTTTTTTTTTTTTTTTTTTTTTTTTTTTTTTTTTTTGTCTTTTTGAGACAGGGTCTCACTATGCAGCTCAGGCTGGCCTTGAGCTCACTTTTGTAGCCCAGGCTGGTCTCGAACTCGCACCGATCCTCCTGCCTCAGCCTCCCTAGTGCTGGGATTACAGGCGTGCACCACCACGCCCGGCTCTTTGATGACTTTTAAGATCACTTTTTTGCTGATGCTTTTACTTATAGTTAGTCAAAGAATCTTGTTCCTTGGCTAAGTGTTTGTAGAATGATTTACATATGATTTTCAGGGAAAGTTCTTTGTTCCCTTTGAAGGGAACTTATGAGGCACTTATGACTACTACTAACTCTAATCCACTGTTTTAATAATTTATTTTCAATGTAACAAGCTGCTCCAGGGGCCCAGCGGGATGGCTCAGTGGCCTAAAGCGCCTGCTTGGGAAAGCTTGGGCAGCTTCAGGGACCGTGGTTCGATCCCTGGCACCACATGCTGTGCCAGCCCTGCCCTCAGGGCAGGCTGAGCCAGCCATAAAAATAAATAAATAAATAAATAAATAAATAAACAAACAAACAAACAAACAAACAAAAGTTCTGAAACAAGAAATAAAATAAAATTCTTAAAAAAAAAAAAAAGCTGCTCCAAAGCCATGTCTTCAAAGCAGTGATGTAGTGTTTCTACAAATCTATGTAGACTGGGTTAAGCTGGGCCACTTCTGCTCCACAGATGTCAACTTGAATTACATACTCATTCAGTGAGAGGTGAGACACAATGCAGTATCCAAGACTTCTGAATTGATTGTGTGAAACTTGGTAGAGGGAGCCTGGGGCACCCGGTTCTCTCAGTTGGTCTATTTCCAGGGTGCTTATCTCAGGGTCAGCCCAAGCAGATATACTTCTTTAGAAGAGCTTATAGGCCTCTTCAGGTCACTTTAGCTGCATTCAGTTGGTTACATCAAGTTATAGGACCATCTCAGATTTAAGGACAGGGGAAATAAAATTGGCTTACTTTTTGATAAGACTAGCTTTGTGCAAGTACAGGGTAGAGTTATTGGCAGTGTAGTCTATAATCATTTTAGACCACTCTTGGCACTTGCAATTTCTCTGATAGGATAGCCTAGAAGATTAATTAAGCTGTTAATGATCATATATCATAGTATCCTAGCTGAAACATTTATTTATTTATTGATTGATTGATTGATTGATTGATTGGTCTTTTTGAGACAGGGTCTCGTTATGCAGTTGAGGCTGGCCTTGAGCTCACTTTTGTAGCCCAGGCTGGTCTCAAACTGGCACCAGTCCTCCTGCCTCAGCCTCCCGAGTGCTGGGATTACAGCTGTGAGCCACCACGCCCAGCTTGAAACATTTTTTTAAGTAAAAAGGAACTTAAAGAAAAATATGCCAGGACTCTCAAATATAACAAGATTGTTTGCAGCAAATTGGAAACTATAGTTATGCTATTACACTTTTGGGGAGCTTTTCCCACTTCCTACTTATCATGGCCTCAAGGGTACAGATCTTTGAGTTTTGAATTTTTTGTCTTACACGAACACCTTTTAGGTTTTCTACCTTATGTAGAGTTTAGCCTTTGATTTTTGTCTTATTTAACCTGGGAGGCTGTATTAATAAAGGTTCTCATTTTCCCTGGATTGACCCTATGGCCTAAGGATTCTTATTTTTCACTATTTTTTAAATTTTATTTTATTTTTTATGTATTTGATAGAGGGCCTCACTACACAGCTTGAACTCATACTGACTCTTCTGTTTTCAGCCTCCCCAGTGCTGGGATTATAGGTACGCACTGGCATGCCCAATCTTATTGGCTGGTTCAGCACACCCAGGGTGCAGGCCATGTAGCATGACATATGGTACTACATACGTTATTTTCTCTATATTAAGGGCTCAAGATTCTTTCTTTCTTTCTTGTTTCTTTGTTTCTTTCTTTCTTTTTTTTATTTTTTTATTTTTTTGCAGGACCAGGGTTCGAACTCACAACCTTGCACTTGCTAGGTAGGCACTTGTGCCACGGAGCTATCTCCCCAACCCCTCATGATTCCTTATTATCTTCTGGATTTTTAAAAGACTTTTAATATCTTATTGAGCTTTTATAGCTGTTTGCAGTGGGAAATTTGAGGATAACCCACCTTTCTGAAGAATAGGGACAAGTATAGTTAATTTACTTAAAATTAACAGAGGAAAAAGAATTGAAAGAATTGCCATATGCCAAGTCTTAGCAATCTACAGCTAAAATTCCTTCTATTTAACCTTGGTATTATAAATAAATATGTACTTTTTGAAGTCTTTTCATCAAGCTTATTGTTAAATTACTTATTTTCATTAGATCTCATGTTTAAAAAACAGATTGATGGGCTGGCCAAATAACTCAGTGGATTAAAGCACCTACAAGCAGGCACAGGGGCCCGGAGTCCATCCTGCCATTCCAGTCCCACCCCCCAGGGCGTCCTGAGACTGCAGTTGAGACTGGGAGTGGTGGCACATGCCTGTAAATCCCAGCTCTTGAGAGACAGTTCACAGGCAGATCACAGTAAACAGGTTCGATCTAATAGTGAGACCCTGAACACCCTGTAGACCCTTCCCTAAAAACAAAAACAGATTGATGAGTAAACTGTATAAAATGACTCCATTTCTTTAAGGACTATTGTAGAACTTTAGTCCTCACATTGGATTTGTCATTATTTTGTCTAAGAAATACAGTTTTCTCATATATATGGATATGGTATATAATTCTTCAATGTGAATTTGTAACTCACATTTACTTTTCAAATTTGTTATATACCCTAAAGACTTAATGCTAAAAAATGGACTCATTGGACCATGCTTCCTTTTTCTCTTTTCCTCATATTTTCTGTATTCCTTCCTTCATTTCCTTTGATATTGAAATCTGATTTTTAACAAGTGTACATTTTTGTCTTAATTCTGAATTCTGATTAATTTTGTCCATATTGCTTATTTAATGTAAAAAATTTGCTTGTAATATTTTTCTATTAATTATTTCTTTGGGTTTATTATACCTGACACCAGTCATCCAAATTACTTCAATTTGTTGCTGTAATTTTTCTGTGTATGTCTTAAAATGATTAAAGAGGTCCTTTTTGTTTCCTTTTTGCGTCTATAACAGCTTTCCTTGCAGATATTTTGAGGAATTTTTTCTTTTAAGAGAAGTGGATGTTTATATTGGTGCATTATCAGTCTCTTAAATGGTCCTTGTTGTATGTAGTCATCAGAAAACCAGAGTTATATTCAGATATAATGGTATCAGATATAATGGTATCAATTTTCTTTTTCTTCTTCTTCTTCTTTTTTTTTGCAGGACTGGGGTTCAAACTTATGACCTTGCACTTGCCAGGGAGGCATTTGTGCCATGGAGCCATCTTCCCAGCCCCCAGTTTTCTTTATATACCTCCCTTCTTTCTCAATGGCTACACTAGTAAAGGAAAGGCTATTCATTTCACTAGTGGCATTTTGAAATTTGGTTATTCTTTTTTTTTTTTTTTTTTTTTTTTTTTTTTTTTTTTTTTTTTTTTTTTTTTGTGGGACCAGGGTTCAAACTCACAACCTTGCACTTGCCCAGCAGGCACTTGTGCCTCTGAGCTATCTCCCCAGCCCCTTATTTGGTTATTCTTGATAGTGTTTTTAAAAATCATTTCCAGTACAGCACATTAAAATAATAAATTAGAGGGAAAAGCCTCTGTCAGGAGAGATCCTTTGGGGAATTTCTAAATAAATAATAACTTAAGAATATTTCATATGTGTCAATTCAAAGTCATTTCTTTCTAATTAGAAAAATTTTAGATGGATTACCCTACTTGTGAATCATATTCCGTGCTGTCACTGTAGACATGTGCAAATCGAGTCTGGAGCCATGTTGGTTTATCCCATCAAGCCAGCAGTACCTTTATGGTGGACTAGTAGATAATCTCAGTGAGCCTGCACCTTTTGCACCCCTACATTCAGGTTGGTATCTGGTTATGAGGATGGAAGCAGACCTGTTCAGCTTGCAGTAGCCAGTATACCTTCTGCAGGCTTGGACTAAGCTGGGAACTACTGGATGGAGGCAACAGTTGTTATGAGTTTGGAGCTCTGCTGGTGCTCCCTTGCACTACTACATCTCTCTGTGGAGGCCTCTGGGACTGCCAGTAGTTACCCTATGTCAGCAGTTTTGAACAGCTCCTGTCATGCAGTCAGTGCTGACTCAGTGAGAAGGCCCTCCCTGCCACCCTCTTCCATGAAGAGAGAAGTTTCTTTCTCCATGCTCCCCATGGGCTTCGGGTCCCTCTTCAGATCCTTCTCGAGTCCAGAGGATGTGCTTCCTTCCTTCTTTTCTTCCTTGTATTGCTATATTCATTGCTATATTCCAATGCCTCTTGGAGAAGCTCTTTCTCTGCTGCTTACCATTTCATCTTCCTGGAAGTCTTGTGAATCATGTTGGCTTTTATCATATTAGAATACAGTTTAAAAGAAATCTACCACTAGTGTTAGCAACTTTAGGTAGGTGAATGTTCAATTTAAGCATTAACAATTATTCCTATAGTTCCCTGTGTGATTTTATAAAATGTCAATATGATCTGGGCTATGAGGCATCTTTCCTCAGTCCATTAAAATAAAAATTATTTTTATATCTCTTCTATTTTGGTAATTTAATGCAATATAAATTACTAGAAACAAAAATAATGTTTCCAGTGCAATGTTTTCCAGTGCAATGTTCAGGGATATTTAGTTGTGTTATGGTTTATGTCTAGTTGTCCCCCCAAAGCCTCATGCAGTCAATGAGGCAGGGACTTCTATAGATTGAGACTTGACTCATGAGTCACTAGGATTATGTATTTTAGTACTGGTCTGGAATTTGAGACTTGAATGATGATCCACTGGGATTATGTGTTTTACTACTGTTGGGATTATGGTCTGAGTACTACTGAGACTATGGGTGTGGCCTGAGACAATAGGCTAAGGCAGAGAGCCTGAATATAATGTAAAGAGAGACAGAGGAACAGACTAGTTGCTGTTGCTCTGCTGCCCTGATTGATTGGCTGCCTCTGCCACCATTTTGTTGCTGTTCTGCCACCATGAACTGGATACTCTCTGCTCTGTTCTACTCAGCCTTGGGCCAGCCAAATATAGACTAAACCCTCCACAAACTGTGAGTTAAATAAACCTTTCCTTCCTTCATTTTGAGTGTCGGGTATTTGTCCCAGCAAGGAGTAGAAAGTAACTAAGGCAAGCTGTATTGGTCTTAGTTAACACTTTCATTTATTGTTTGACCAGTTTTCAAATACTTGTTTCTTTCTTCTTTTTTTGCTTTCTTTTTTTATTACTTTTAATAAATAACAATGCAACAGTTTTAAAACACATTAGTAGTACATTCCCAATAATTGATACAATGCATATTGTTGTCCTCATAGTAGTTATTCAGAGCACAGGATGTAGACATGGTAATTTTTCTAATCATTATTGATAGAAAAATTTCTTCTCAAGTAGTTGCTTCAAGTGGATTCTTTATGTGAATATTCTTAAGCTTCAAGTCTTTTAATGGTTCTTAGATAAGTGCCTGTCCAGTGACTGTATAAGGCTTTTAAATAATTTCATATTTTATCTTATAAAATGATGTAATATAAGAATAATCCATGTGCATTTTGAAGGATATAGAAAATAAATCTATTAATGTGTAGATGTGTAGTTGTTGCATCTGAGGAATTATCAGTGCATCTATACAAGCCAGAATAAGTGAGCATTGTCCTTTGGGTCACTCTCCCCACCCCTTTTAAACAATATGAGTTCTAACATCAGTATCCCAGTACTTTAGCTTTTGTATATGCCAGGTAATTATAGCTTTTCTCTTTCTTTCTTTCTTTTTTTTTTTTTTTTTTTTTTTTTTTTTTTTTTTTTTTTTTTTTTTTTTTTTTTTTTTTTTTTTTTTGTCTTTTTGAGACAGGGTCTCCCTATGCAGTTCAGGCTGGCCTTGAGCTCACTTGTAGCCCAGGCTGGTCTGGAACTCGCACCGATCCTCCTGCCACAGCCTCCCGAGTGCTGGGATTACAGGCGTGCGCCACCATGCCCAGCTCTTTCTCTCTCTCTCTCTCTCTCTCTCTCTCTCTCTCTCTCTCTCTCTCTCTCTGTCTCTCTTCCTTTCTTTCTTTTAGCTGTAGCTTTTCTTAATGCTTGTGTTGACATGTTATGGGGCAAATGTGTAATTACTTGTATCATTGACCACAAGCTTGTTAATTTGGACAACTGGAGATAACAGTGTAGCCTACCAGAACTGCCTGTCCTGGTTAAAGCCTTAGATCCTTCTCTCTGCCTGGAGGTTGCCTTTATGTAACCTTTTCTTCATTCATAATTCTGTTCTGTTTCTAAGAAATTGGCCACATCTGTCTTTTTCTGTCAGTTCTCTGTTTCAAGTAACACCTCTCTTCTTACTTGTCTGTTTCTAATAGAACTGTAAAGCAAGGGTTTAAAATGCTTTATAATGCTAAATATTTTTTCCAAGTTTCTTGGAAACTTGAGAAACAGAATTATACTCTTTTACGTTGAAGTTCTTCACCCCAAAACAGAGACAGCACAAAAAACTTACTGTATCTCAGAACTCTGAAATGTTATTCTTTTACTTGATATGTAAATTAAGTTCTAAATTAAGTTCATTGATATATTTTAGATATATATAGTGATTGTATTCATCATAGGAAATTTGTACCTGTCCATGATGTATTTTGATTCTTGTTTTTCCCCATCTCCTCTCTTCCATTTAACCCCTCTTCCCTTCTCTATTTACAAGCCTTTGTTTCTTTCCATTTTATCTTTTTCCCCCTTTTCCCTTGCTTCCTTTCCTCCTCCTCCTACTCTAGTTATTCTTTGCTTTTGAACAATTTCTTGCTATTTTACATTATCTATTGTATGTTTTGGTCCTTATTTACTCTATCAGTTTCTCACACCAGGGAGACAGAATGTTTACATATATGAGTCCAGTTTTAAAAACCATACTTAAAAATATGTTCGCAGGGCCAGGAAGATAGCTCAGTGACAAGCACCTGCCTGGCAAGTGGAAGGTCCCAAGTTCAATCCCTGGTATGGCAAAGAAAAAAAATACATGGTCTCAGATTTCATGTGTTTATGTAAAAATATCTCCATTATTATTCTTTATGGCAGAGTAATACTCCATTGTATTAAAAAAAAGTATCTTTTATCTTCCTCCGTTGATGGGCATTTGGGTTGTTTCCATGGGTGCATATATATCTCTGTGATATGCTGTTTTTTAGTTTCTAGGGAGATACCAAAAAGGGGGGAAATTGAATCAAATGAGATCTCTAATCCTAGTTTATTGAGGAATCTCTGTACTGATTTCTATAGTGGTTTCACCAGTCTACACTCCTACCAGCAGTGGGAAAGGGTTTCTTTTCCCCTACCGTCCCTCCAGTATTTGTTATTGGTTGATTTGTTATGATAGACATCCCTTCTGGAGTGAGACAGAATCTCAGTGTTGTTTTAATTTGCATCCCCTTCATGACTGATGTTTTTGAACATTTTTTCATATATTTATTTGCTCTTTGTATTTCTTCATTTGAGAAGTGTGTATTCATCTCAGATGCCCATTGGGCCTTTAAATTTGAGACTTACGATTTCTTTTTCAATTCTCTTTTCCTTTTTTTATGTATTTGATAGAGGGTCTTATTGTGGAGCTTGGACTTACAGTGATCCTCCTGTTTTTAGCCTCCCCAGCTCTGGGATTACAGGTGTGCACCACCATCCCTGGTCTCAGTGGTGCGCTTAGTGCACCTGATGTTGGGGCCACCATGACATATGATGCTGGGGATCAAACCCCAGTCCTTGCACTATCTTGCTGGCCCTCTATTTTTTAATATGTTCTAGATACAAGTCCTTTAAAGGGCAACTACCTAAAGCCTTTTCCTACTCTGTGTGTTGTCTCTTCACTCTGTTGGTGTGCAAAAGCTTTTTGATAATATGATATCCTAGTTCTTGATTCTTTGTACTATTTTCCATGTAATTATGTTTTTGTTTATGAAAACATTGCCTATAACCTACACATTTAAGAGTTTTGCTTATTCTCTCTTCCAGCAGATTCAGTGTTTCTGTTTTAATATTTAGATCTTTACTCTGTTTCTATTTTAGTGTAGTGCATGGTGATAGACATGGATCTAGTTTTAGTCTGTGGCATGTGGAAAGCCAGTTTTTCTAGCACCATTTATTAAAGAAACTATCTTCTATCAAGCTTGTTGGGCTCCTTTGTCATAAATAAAGTGGCTAAGTGTGTTTGGAATTGATCCTATGTTCCTACTCTGTTCCTCTGATTCTCGGTCTGGTGTTGTTGTTTTGTTTTTTTCAGTACCTTACTGTTTTTATCACAGGAGCTTTGCAGTATAATTCTAAGTGGGGAATTGTAATGCCCCCAGCCTTGCCTTTTTGGCTGAGAATTGATTTTGCTATTCTAGGTCTCTTCTGGTTCCAAATGGATTTTAAGAATATTTTCTGTAGTTCTATGAGGTATGCTAATGATATTTGGGGGAGGGTTGCTTTAAATCTGCCTAACAATTTTGTGAGTGTGGTCATTTTCACTGTGTTGGTTCTTTCTCCTCATGAGCAAGGGATATCTCCATTTTATCATATCCTCTTTGATCTCTTTTTTTTTTTCACAGTACTGTCATTTTTGATGCATAGATCTTTTACTCCCTCTGTTAGACTGATTCCTAAGTATTACTTTTTTTTTTTTTTTTTTTTTTTTTTTTTTTTTTTTTTTTTTTTTTTTTTTTTTTTTTTTTTTTTTTTTTTTTTTTTTTTTTTTTTTTTTTTTTTTTTTTTTTTTTTTTTTTTTTGGATGCTATTGTATATGGTGTGGTTTTATTAATTTCTCTCAGTGAGTTTGTTTTCTGTGTACAAGAATGGTATTGGTTTTTCAGTGTCAATTTTATGTCTATCTACACAATACTGAATTTGGTAGTTAGAGATCGCTTTCAGGTTATTACCAGTTTGTAGCTATTTCTTCCACATTCAATTCAATAGTGACTGTTCATGAATAAGGAAAATCTGTCTGGTTCACCTAAGCTTCTTTCCAGGCTAGACTCATTATCCCTTACCTGTCAATCACTCCCTTTCCCTTTTGTTGTTGTGGCCCCACAAATCCCTAGAATGGATTCTCTGCTCTGTTCTTTTCTTTCAGCATATTCAGTAGGCAAGGCTCAGTTCCTTTTTGATTAATTTTGACTTCTTGCATTATTATAAGCTAAGTTTTGTCCTAGTCTGATGAGTTAGAATGATGCCTTTCCTTCAACATTTTGCCCATTTTCAAGCCTTATGCTTTGTCAGATTTTTCACTGAGTTTTTTGGTCCAGATTAAAGGCAGTATTGCAGGTCCGGTGAGATAGCTCAGCGGTCTAAAGCACCTGCTTAGGCAAGCTTAGGCAACCGCAGGGACCATGGTTCAATCCCTGGCACCACATGCTGTGCCAGCCCCACACCCAGGGCAGGCTGAGCCAGCCAATAATAAAGAATAAAATAAAATAAAGGCAGTATTGCTCAGTGATTAGGAGCTTGTCATTTTAAAAGTTGTTTGCTAGCTGTGTGTGACTGTGGGAAGTTGCCTCCCTCTTTGGATCACTACTTCACTTGTAAAATAGAGTTCTAATGCTACCCACCTTTGTCCGTTAGAGTAAAGTATGCTAACAAATGTTTCAAAATACCAGTGATTTAACCACATTTTCTTTTCTCTTTTTAAAGGAAGTTTCAGGATAAGAAACTTTAGGTTTTAAGCTAGCCTTGCTCTAAGGAATGATAGCGTTTGTTTAACTTTTATTTCACCCACTTTCAACTTTGTGTCTTTAGTCAAACTTTGAATCCTTTGGGTCCAGTCTGAAGGCATTATTGCACAGTGGTAGATTCATGGTCATAATCAGCTCTTTGTCATCATTAGCTTGCAGCTTTCATCTTTAAGGTGGTCTACCTAACCATCATATCTACATCTTAGTTATCAAAATAGGGTAAGAGAGAAAAGACAAAAGGGGCTAAAGCAACTTTATAATTCTTTACAAGAACATATTTAAAAGTCATTCTTGCCGGGTGTGGTGGCTCACGCCTGTAATCCCAGCACTTGGGAGGCTGAGGCAGGAGGATTGGTGCAAGTTCAAGACCAGCCTGGGCAATAAAAGTG